>QJSC01018489.1:558930-616954 GCA_003697955.1 Calidris pygmaea | reverse complement strand
GGTTTTTTTTTATGGCTCCTAGAAGTGTTTTTTCAGTCTGAAAATGACATGAAACTCCAACCTCAAAGTAGATTTATTTACAGGCTTGGGTTTAAAGAAATCCCTGTGTTGCGGAGGAGAGGTTATTCCTCAGTCATCAGGCAGAACTGGAGCCGGGGGTGTGGGGATGGTGGTCCCAGCTCCTTAGGTATGAAGTAGATGGGCTTCCCGTTGGTAACTAACCCGTGATAAGCTGGACATCAGAAAATATCAAACACAAGAGATTTGGGGTTCAATCTTCCCATGAGATCCATAAGGGAAAAAAAGTTGGTTTTTTAATATGAAAGTTTATAAATTCGTAAAAAAGATGAAGTGGCAGCATGCTTGGGAAGCTAAGGGAAAGGGTCAGGCAAGGTCTTATCTAGGCTGACAATGGGTGTGGAGCCCACTAGAAAGACAGACAAGCACATGGGGGACAGGTTACCATGGACTTAGCTCTGCTCTGGTCGTGGCTACAGTTTTGTAGGGAAAGACCAAGTTATGGAGAAATTATAGCAGATAGTTAGAAACTTTAAGCAAGGAAAGGGATCTATGGCTGGCCATGGGGTAGCCAGGTGATGCCTGTCCTCTCCACCCAGGCCTTTTCCTGGGGAGCAGGGCTTGGGAGCAAAAGATTTGACTTAGTGCCCTCAGTGGCTTCTGGAGCATGCTTCCACCAGGAGTCACCCTCTTCTCCAAGGTGACATCAGCCACATGAGGCAGAAGAGCCATTCACTTCTAGATTAAGTCTTGGACAAGCCTTCATGGCTTGATGCCATCATGGAGCAAAGAGCTCTAACAGCACACAGGGCTATATTTCAGCCGAGCCATCTACCAACGGTGGCTAAACTGGTGTCTTTCAGCTGTGTTGCATCTTCCCAATTTTTTAGTTCATGCTTGGGGTGCTGGGTTTTTCTTTTTATTTGTTTGGTTTAGTTTTTTTTTTACTTTCTCTTTAAGCAGACGGGGTGAAAGAAGGTGGGACTGCATGGGAAAGGAAGCCGTTCCTCACCAGAAAGGGATGAAAGAAAAATTGTGAGTCACTCTCATCCAGCCTCAGCCTGTCACTTCTAGAGCTGGATGAAACACCTTTCATTTTAACTTCTGCCCTGTGCTTTGCTGTGCCCTGGCACCGTGCACGGTGACGCTTGCTGAGACAGGGCCATCGGATCAGCCTCCCCGTGCTCAGAAAGCCATGCCCTGCAAGGGGGCATTGGCCGTACCCGCTGCAAATCAAAACACGGCTCTAAATTCAAGGCATCACCAATTACTTCCACAGGAAGAAGAAATCCATGACAGAGGCTGGAGCGCCATGGTACAACCTTGTTGTGTTTTGGTTTTGTTTTTTTTTTTTTTTTTTAAATACTTCTTGTAAACACCGTTGCCCACAGGCAAGCAGTCTGTACTCATCCATAACGGCAGCCTCCAAAGTTAGATTTCCCCCTTCTGCACATTGTTTCCCTGCTTCCATCACAACAGAAGGGGTTCGGCAGCTCATCACCCTGCGCTGAAATGCAGCAGGATGTGGGATCCCTGGCCCCGTCAAATTTAAATAATTAATTGTGCAAGCCGTCAAGAGAATTCATCTCAGATGCCACCATGCCCTGCAAGATTGTGCCAGACACTTACATAGAGTGGCAAATCCTGCATTTTTTTTACCCCCCCATTTACTAGATACTCAGTATAACACAAATACAGCTAATGAGTTGGTTTGGTATGATTTGGACGTTTTCCAGTCCTTATTTCAGTAGACAGGGGGTAACTCAAGGATTTTAGAACAAGTCATCCAGGAACCTTTTACAGCCCGTGATAAAATACAACATGTGGCAGGGAATTAAACTTACAGCCATTCCCGGGCGTGAACCAGCAGCCTCCCAGTCCTGCCCATTAACACCAGTGCCACCAGCACCTGCCCACTCCCCACAGTGGTGCTTGCTCTGATAAGCCAATATCCTTCCAAGCGCAAAGCGGACGTATTTATTGCTCAACACAAGAAAATTGTCATCAGTCTGAGAACCTGCTGAAGTGATTTGGTGGACTGGGATGAAGTTTAGTGGAAGGCAGATAAAATGCTTTAGTTTAATCAATGGTCTTTTTTAACAGGCAGCTTGGCAATTATATATTATGGCTTCATTTATCTTTCGGCAGCGAGTAGCTAATTTTGAAGCTTTGCTCTGTTTTTCAGTTTCTTTTTTTTTTGCATTAGACCACATAAGCGGAGAGAAGATTTAAGTGGTTTTAGTTCCTGTGTAAAGACACTGTAGCTGACCTTGCTTAATATAGAACTAATCATAAATTAGAGGATTTGGATGGACGTACTCTAGTGTCTACACCAGCTAAGAAGGAAGAGCTGCAGGATAATATCTAGCCCTGGTGAAAATAAATTAACACCACTTTTCACACATACTTTCATTTAAACATGAAGAAAATTTGAATTTATATATATTTATAGAATTTGAATTTGTAAAAATACGTATGTTTATATATATATATATATTTAAACCAACCTCAGTCTTTGCACTTTTTTTACTCAGTTTCAACTTGCATCTCTTCACAAATGACTTCTAATTCAGGAACAGGAAAGTAGACCTATCCTTTCTTTCTCTGAAATATCATCCTGGACAAAGCCACCATCACCTTGCATTCAACAGGCCTAATATTGAACGCATGACATGTCAAAGTCTTTCTCATGCCTGTTATTCTGCAACACTTTTGGCTGCAGGGTAATCATTTTTGGAAGGATATGGCTGGGATTTGGCCTCCTTATAGTCATCAGGGGCCAGGACTGCCATGGCACTCACAGGGGCACCATCACCTCTGCTGTGCTTGGCCCATGTCTCCCTGTGTTCCTGTGGTCACATTTCCATCTGTATTTACCTGCAAGTCTGATCTTCCCAGAGTTTTAGCACGCTTGGTTTTGACAGATAACTACTATGGTCCCGTAATATGTTTTACTTGGAGTTTATTAATCTGCTCCCAGCTGTAATTCCATCTTAGCCTAGTTTTGGCCAAGGAATATGAAACGTTCTCTCATTCCCCGAGGAACAGATGCAAATATCGTCCTGGGGATGGGAAGCTTATCAAACGCCCAATACAATACTTTTCACTGGTGATTCAAGAAATGCTTTATCCTGCATTTCTTTGAGAGGAGACGCTGCTTTCTGACCTCTGGATCGCACTGAAGTTTTACCCTTCGGAAGCTGCAGGGCAGCAAGTCACAGTTTTTATTCATTTTCCTAAAGAAACTGTAACTCAGAGCACCTCTTTATGGATTAGTCATATACACTACAGAACAATGCTTGGGTTTATCCCATTTTTTCCCTTTTGCAGTCTGCAAACAGGGTTTCCTTTTGTGATTAAAGGTGGTTTTGACCGTACCTGGGCGATGGAGCGATGGCACCAGAGGAAACTTCAGGGCCCCTTTCCCACCAGAGCGGAGTCGGCGAGTGCCCGGCGATGCCTCCCAGGCCACAGGTGCCTGATAGCAAGTTCTCTTCCCAGAGCTTTAACAAGGATTTCAGGCCAGATTTGCATTACAGTTGATGCCAAAAACTTCCTCAGTGTCTACCGCCCACTCACTTCTGAAAGCCCCGCTGGGTGTGAGCTCTCTCTGCGCTGCCGTCAGCTCTCCTAAGCGAAAACCGTATGAACTATTCATATGAAAATCAGGCCCACGTCGCTATTGTGTCAGGTGTTTTTGAGGGAAATTTCAGTTGCAAAGTGCGATTTCACCGCCGTAAGCTTGGCATTTTTTTTTTTTTTTTTTTTTTTTTTTTTTTTTTTTTTTTTTTTTTTTTTTTTTTTTTTTTGCTCTTTCTTTCTCTTTTGTTTTCTTTTTCTGACCTCTAATGCAGACATGGAAAAATCAAGTGCTATTTCTTTTCAGGTTGAGGGAAGTTTGTGACTTGTCGTACTAACCACAGCGGGTGTACGAAGCTGCACCTTCTTACGTGTGATGCTTTACTAATAACTCAGAATCTGAGGCTTAAGCAGTTTTCTTTGGCTAAACTTCACTCCAGAGGTAGTCTGAGATTTCCCTGCACATGGGGAGATACTGAGGGAATATTTCATATCATGGAATCATAAAATGGTTCAGGTTGGAAAGCGACCTTAAAGACCATCCAGTTCCAACCCCCTGCCATGGGCAGGGACACCTGTCACTAGACCAGGTTGCTCCAAGCCCCATCCAACCTGGCCTTGGACACCTCCAGGGAAGATATAACACCAGCTGATATTTAATACAGATTAGTAATTTGAAATAAGGGGTTGAAATTGTTGCCCTGAATCCAACCATTACCTCCACAGACCACAGCATGGGAACTGCTCACTGCAAAGTTAGCAAGTTACCCAAACCAGTCCTTTTTATTTAAATTTCACTTCTTCTCTCAGTTTTGGGATGACAAGATTCCAAACAGAAGTTCCCGTTTCTTTTCTTTGCTCCCTTCCGTGCAAGGGGGGACGTGCACAGCCCGTTCCCCTGCCCTTTATACACCAAAATATTGCAGGGTGATTGTGTTCTGCTGAAGGCAGACCAAAACTGATGCCTGAAGCATCTCCTGCCCACGCACAGAGCGAGATGTACCGGCACAAACAAGCAAGATGCCCAAGAACTTGCACGACTCTTCATTGCACAGGGCTTAAGGGAAGTGATAAACCCTCATGGGGTGCTCTTACCCACTCCTGAAGTGTAAGGAAAACGCCTGCTTCTCCCTTAGATAGGTAAGCCAGGCTTGAAAACAGGTGATTTCATGCAGATCAGGGACTGCTGTGTGTCAGACTCCTGTCTCAGCACTGTCCTGGTAAAGTAGGGATGACATCTGATATACGTACCACGTTCCGTTGCGTTTGGAAATTGCCTCACTGCTGCTAGAAAAATAAATAATAAATCACTTCAGGCCTCAGCTTACGCTCACCAGCTCTGGATCCATGGCAGGGCAAGGCAAGGATAAGGGACTAGCTCAGGGTAGGGAGGCTCCTGGGGAAGCCATCGCCGCCGCAGTCCTCCTGCACACCCATCCCTCTGCCTTCATCCCCGAGCACCCGACGATGAACAACAACAGTCTGTCTCCACTTGGTGCCCCTGGTAAAACTAGATTTTGTGGGTCTCTGCCCAGGGAGTGCCACCGAAGACTCCCCCTTGCTCATGCATTTGTCCAGCTAACGGAGATTTAACGTGTGCCCAAACCATGTGCATCATCTGGGGGAATCTGAGCACATAACGGCACGTTTTCGCCTCCCCAGCCTGCATAACTAACAAAATCAGAATGCATTTTTTTAATCATTATCAGGCAATTGCTCTGAAGTAGCTGAAGAGCAGTACTTTTTCATACAACATGTAGCTGGATGGAGAAACTCATTGCCAGGGGATACTGGAATGGCTAAACGGCATCAACAGGCTCAAAAAGGAATTAGGCACATTTGTGCAAGCCATCTCCATCACGACTATTAAATACGGTCATTCAGATGCAACCTCCAGCTCATAAACTCTCCCAATTGCTGATTAGTAAACACCGGGAACACTTACCAAGGAAAACTTCACTCTGAGCTTGCCCTGGCTCCAATAATCTTCTCCGAAATACCTGTTCCAAGTCGTGGCTGGGGACAGGATACGGGTCCAGTCGGGCCAGTGATCTGACGCACATCCCCGGCCTCCTGTTGTAAAAACCACCGTGTGGCTGAAATAATTAATCAGCTGGAACCCGTCCAAACCCAAAGAACAATGCCACGGCCCTCGGCACATATTGACTCAGTCAGGGGAAGCAACGAGAAAACAAGCGGGTTTTGGTCCAAGCGGAGCAGAAACACCCACCAGAGGACAGACAGAAGCGAGGGGCCAGGGCAGTCCCTGTGGAAGGCACGGTCGGAATTCCCCAAAACTGCTGCCCAAAGTTGTGATGAAAATGGAGCTGAGCCCAACACTCTCGGGCAGCGCTGCCCCACCTGATAGTATTTGCAGGAGATACTCAGTTTAGCAGGAATTTAAATGGAAATGGGGCCAGAGAGGAATGATCTTTAATTTTCAAAAAAAAAAAAAAAGTTTATAAATTATTTATACTGTTTTTTGTAAGCATGAAGGTAAGCAGCTTGGAAGCAAGGGGGTCAGGCTCTGCCCTGGATCTTGGAAAGCAGCGATGATGTACGGTGTGGGGTTCCTGGTGGAGAAAGTATCAGAGGTGAGTCTCCAGGGCACCGCTGCGGCAAAAGCACCTCCTGGTAATTTTGTGATGCGTAAGGAGAGGTGCAGACTGACGGATGAAGGACAGGACCGACTGAATGAATGACTCTTAACTCTGTGAAAGGGGCTGCTGCTAGAATAAGGGGCACGTAAACGACCTTCAGACCAAGCTGAAGGCCAGAGGACACTCCTACGAGGAAGGTCTTCACCAGCTTGGATTCTGCCAACAATTCAGAAGAACTGGCCTCAGCCAATGGAGATAAATTTTACCATGCAGATACAATTCTGGGCATAAACTGGCCACAGATTTTTTTACCAAAGAGCATGATGTACCCTTCTGAGACACAGGGTCTCACTTGTCTTTTCAAGCCAAGACAGAGCATGCAGACAGGGGACCCGGGCTTCGGCCAAACACGGCGGGTTTGTCACCGGGAGAAGAGTCTGGGCAAAATACAACTGTCTTGTGAGCTACAGTGGTTCCCACCAGCCTGAGCCATCAGGGTATGGCCAGAGGCACCCTGGGCACCAGAGGAGGTGGTGTGAGTAGTGGTCCTGGAGGTTCTAGAGGAAAGTATTGCTAACTGGCTCTGTCCTAATGAGGAGCTTGGGGCGTTACTTAGCACAGGCTTTAGGGATATACCACGGGAGCTGTTATAGCTCTAAGGGACAAGCCACGTTCTTCTCCAGATCAACCAAAGCCATCCAAGAAAAAAGCAGAGGAGGTGCTGGGCAGAATGTCCTTCCCCAGACCTCACGGCAGCACTTCTCTAGAAACCCTCAACCCCACTTTCCTCCATCCTTGATCTCCAGCAGTGTCCAGGTCCACTTCTGGGCTTTGGAGCCCAACCTCATCCCTGACAGCCTCTCCCCTTCCACTGGAGGCAACCAGCCTGGGGTGGGCAGCTTCAGCTCACTCTTTAAAACCGAATCCTACCCTCCTAACAACTTCCTTGAAGTCAGCACACGAAGAAACATCCAAAGGATGACAAAAATAAACCAGGCAGCTGCACCCCTGCCGAGCCCAGGCTTTTCTTTGTAAGGCAATCGAGCTGCCCGGGGCCGCGTGTTGTTCAGCATGGGGGGGGTGGGGGGGAAAATAACAAATAAAACTCTTGTTTGGAGGGTGCCAGCCACCACCACTGATGGACAGAGTGCATCTGGCCACGGGGACGGGCTCCTGGCCGGGCGCTGGGGCTGTTTGCGCCGCCGCTGCCGAGGGAAGGGAAGTCACCGCACATCCTGTTGGCTTTACCTGGGGTGACCCAGCGGGGAGGCTGCTCGAGCTTGGCTGCTTTACGCTGTTTACGTGCGAGAGAGGGAGTCTTCGTTAGGTCGCGATCCTAACGAAGCGGCCAGGGACGCCGCCGCCCCGCGCCTGAGCGCCCTCCCTCCCCTGGAGCTGCTCGCACAAGGAGACGGCGTTTGGTTAATTAAAGCATCCAAATAAAAATATCACCCCTCTGACCCACCGGGACGGATGCTCCTTTAGCCAATTCCCTTTTTCCCCCCCCTCCTTTCACCAAGGCTACTTTACCGCAAATTAACATTTGCTGCAGACAGTCAGAGCGGAGCTGTGGGGTGGGGTGACTGGCTCCCGCAGCTCAGCTGGTGGTGAACTCGATTTAGCATCACCTGTCTGCTTGTAAAGACCTTATTCAGATGGAAACCTCACAGATTTAAGCAAAACTATTTGGAGCCTAGTTAGCCAGATTTCTGTAAATAAATGTGGACTTGCCGTGAACGCGATTCCTCGCCGTCTATCCTGCTGCTCTGGTTTCGCTTCTCTTCCATCCCATCTGCAACCTGAAACTGCGTAAAACCACAAAAAAAGAACAGGCTCTAGTGATGGTAACTTCAGCAGAGGCGGCCTCGGGGGCTGAAGCAAAGGCAGACTTGCCGTTAGAGTGCCCTGAGCCCCCCCCAGCTGACACTGACCAGCCGCTGTGCCGGTGGGATGCCTGCAGGAGCCGGTTGGGATGCTCGGCTGCATCCCGGTCCCCAAGGGAGGATGCGCTCAGCCTGGCACGGGGCGTGCGGTCCCCAGGGGAGAGGAGCAGGGTAGGCACGGCAGAGTGGGTCCTTTGTCTCTAGGTAACTGATCCTAAAATGATTTTGGGGTCTTTTTTCATGAAGTTCGCAGTGAATTTTGATTCATTTTTGGAGAGCCCTTCGAAATGCTCATGATGAGGTCTCGTATCAGCTTTGCTCGTTTACCTTTTCCCTTTAAATCTTCCAAACAAAGACGCTCACAAATTCTCTCTGTAGCACCAAGAAACTTGTGTTTCCAAACCCCGCCGTGGCACCGCTAAGGCCTTCAGGCCAAACAGGAATCATCTCATTTTCTCCAGCGAACTACGGCAAACGCAAAAGGAAGCTGCAGAAAGCCCAAACAGAAGGATGAGTCACTGCCGCGGGTGCCGGGGCAGCGGAAACCTTTGGGGAAACAGCTTTTAGGGAAAGGTGCCTCCATGGGTGTTGTTGGCAGAGCCCTGCCCTCCTGCCGGCGGTGGTGTGGCTGCGCGGAGCGGGGTACCACAGCACCCCACGGGGTGGGTGCAGCACCCCGGGAAGGCAGCGGGGCTGCGTGGGTGCCTGTGTACCCCCACCGAGGCAGGGCTGCTCAAGCCGTGCTCCCCGCGTTTTGTTGGGAGGAGGGAGGCGGTGTTTTGGGGCAGAGAATCATGGAATGGTTTGGGTTGGAAGGGACCTTTCAAGGCCATCTAGTCCAACCCCCCTGCCATGAGCAGGGACATCTTCAACTAGATCGGGTTGCTCAGAGCCCCATCCAACCTGACCTGGAATGTCTCCAGGGATGGAGCATCTACCACCTCTCTGGGCAACCTGGGCCAGTGTCTCATCACCCTCAGCATAAAAAAATTCTTCCTTATATCTAGTCTGAATCTTCCCTCTTTCAGTTTAAAACCATTACCCCTTGTCCTATCACAATAGGCTTTGATAAAAAGTTTGTCCCCATCTTTCTTGTAAGTCCCCTTTAAGTACTGAAAAGCTGCAATAAGGTCTCCCTGGAGCCTTCTCTTCTCCAGGCTGAACCCCCCCAACTCTCTCACAGCAGAGGGGCTCCTGCCCCCCTGATCATCTCCGTGGACTCCTCTGGACCCACTCCAACAGGTCCATGTCCTTCTTAGGGCACCAGAGCTGGAGGCAGCACTGCAGGGGGGTCTTCCTAGAGCAAAGTAGAGGGGCAGAATCCCCCCCCTCGCTCTGCTGGCCATGTCTGATAGGGCACTGGTGTTAATAATTGTTGCTGGGCTTTCAAGACCTTTCCTGCTCCTCAAACCACCCCACCAGGAGCAGGCTGGGGATTCACAAGGAGTTGGGAGGGGACACAGCCAGGACAGCTGACCCCAAGGCCATTCCATGCCATGGGACATCATGCTCAGTGTATAAAGCTGGGGGAAGAAGGAGGAAGGGGGGGACGTTCAGAGTGATGGCATTCGTCTTCCCAAGTCACCATTACCCATGATGGACCCTGCCTGCCCATGGGAAGCAGGGAGAGAATCCCTTGATTTGCTTTGTTTGCCTGCACAGCTTTTGCTCTGCCTGTTAAACCGTCTTTGTCTCAACCCACAAGTTTTTTCTCACTTTTACTCTTCCGATTCTCTCCCCCGTCCCAACTGGGGTGGTTGAGCGAGTGGCTGCGTGGTCCCAGCTGCTGGCTGGGGTTAAACCACACCGTGACACCAACAGACACCCCGGGGCGCTGCTGGAGGCTACTTATGAGAAGGTGAAAGCACCGAGCCAGGGGAGCAGACCCAACGGGGCATGACTCCAGCCGCTGGAGTCACTCCACGCACGTGTGAAACGGTTCAAACCCGGCCAAGGAAAGCAAAAGGAGAGGGGAAGCGAAATGGAAAACAAAAACAAATGCTGGAGGAGGTTGGGCAAAGCGGAAAGGGCAGCTCGGGACAACCTGCCCCTGGGGAAGGGGGGTTGGGGGTGGGTGGGTGAGAGTGACCCCGCCACCAGAGCATTAACCAGGGTTTAACACCCATTAGACCCCTGTTTACATCAGACCCCTGTGTTTTCGTGCCCGTACGAGATGTGTGTTCAGAAAGGCATCCCGGCCCCTGCGCCCCGCAGACCTGCACCGCATCACACGTGACAAGAACCAAAAAAACCCCAGCATTTTAAATGTTACCGTGGGTCAAGTGGCATTATTTTTTTTTTTTATTTTATTTTTTTTTCAGGTCTTTAAAAAAAAGAAAAAAAAAAAAAAAATAAAAAAAAAAAAAACCACGAAAAAACAAACCAACCTCAACTAAAATTTGCCTGAGAGTAAAAATACTACCGAAAACTGAAACTTGACAGCACCGACTGTGAGAGATGATAACATCTTTAAACGGGCACAGGCAGAAAGCAAGTGCTACAGCCAACGAGTCCTCAGCGCCCGCCTGGTTTCCTGCTGCTCCCCCCCCACCCCTGGTTTCAAGGCAGAAACGTTGAGGGGTTAATAACACCCTGGCAACCCCCCCCACCCCAGCCTGCTGCCTGGGTTTGAACGCCTTAAAAGCTCATCTTCTTCTAAGAAAGAGTCTGGAAAAAAACATATGCAAAGGGTAGGGGGTTCAAAGGGCAGGACGAGGGGTGTAAATCAGCTGAGAACCCCCGCATCAAAGAAGCAGAGAGAAGGAAGGCAGCCCTGTCAGGTATCCTCCGGAGAGGAGCTACAGCCCCAAGGGTCTGAAAGTCCTTAAAAAATTAAAATAAAACCAGTAACTCGGATTCCTCTCCACCATCCCTACCCCAACAGGAGCCTGTAGAGAACAAGGAGCCGTTCCCACTGATGTCTCACCCCCCTGGTGCCCATCCATCCAAGCGGGCAGGGCTGGGAGCTGCAGCGAGGGGCAGCTCGACAGCACACCTTCCACCTGCTGCTGGATTATTTGCTCCACAGGCATGTAACTGAGAGCAGAACCGGCCCAAAGGAGCCACCCAGCACCGGCTGCTCATCAAAAAATAACACCCTGAACCCAGACAGGGCTTCCTCTGCCCTCGCTGATTTATTTAAAGCTGCCACAGGCAGAGAAAAGCTCATTCGAGGAGCTGTAGTGTCCAGCGTGGATGAACTTCAGGCATCCCAAGCCTTACTGCAACCACCGTCACCTCCTCGGAAAGCCCAGGGTCCCCGACCAAGCACCGCCCGTGGCAGCAGCCGCTGTTGGCCCCCGTGGTTTCCTTCCTCCCCACCACTATTTTCATTCTTGTTGACAGAAAAATCCTGCACCTGCTGCTCTCAGCGCCGAGGAGGAAACCCTCCGCCAAACTGAAAAGGTCACCGGGCTGTTTCTTCTGCCACGGCATCGGCAGGGAACGGAGTCAAACGCAGTTGGTGGCCGGTCACCAGTGGTGTCCCCCAGGGCTCAGCACTGGGGCCACCTCTCTTTAATATCTTTATCAACCACCTGGACGAGTGGGGACCGAGTGCACCCTCAGTAGTTTTGCAGGTGACACCAAGTTGGGTGGGAGTGTGGATCTGCTGGAGGGTAGGAAGGCTCTGCAGAGGGGTCCTGGACAGGCTGGATCGACGAGCCAATGGTCTGAGGTTCAACGAGGCCAAATGAAGCGTCCTGCCCCTGGGTGGGGGCAACCCCTGGTATCAGCACAGGATGGGGATGGAAGGATGGAGAGCAGCCCTGCCGAGAAGGACTTGGGGGTGTTGGTGGGTGAGAAGCTGGACAATGTGATCTCACAGCCCAGAAAGCCCCCTGCACCCCGGGCTGCATCCCCAGCAGCGTGGCCAGCAGGGCAAGAGGGGGGGATTCTGCCCCTCTGCTCCGCTCTGGGGAGACCCCCCCCCCAAGTTCTGCGCTTGGCCTTGTCGAACCTCGTGAGGTTCACATGTGCCCACCTCTCCAGCCTCTCCAGGTCCCTCTGGATGGCATCCCGTCCCCTCAGGCCTGTCACCACTCCGCCGGGTGGTGCTGGCAGTCTTGCCGAGGGTATGCTCGATCCCACTGTACCCCCTTCCAAGGCCACCACCGCGCAGCCCCGTCCCATGGCCACCTCCCCGCTCCCCTGCCAGAGCCAGCCATGAGGAGGGAGAGGCTGGAGCAGCACTGGTTCCTCATCTCTGGGGGAAGCCCCAAGCTGAAAACAGGGTGGGAGAGAATGAGAAGAGAAAGAGGGCGAGATGGACACAAAGGAGGGATGGAGGGGGACGACCAGGTGGTTACACACAACCGGGAACCGAGGCCATCGCTACAGACTGGGAGGGAAAAACCCCAAGGGCCTGATCCTGGTGAATTCTGAGGTGACTCACCCATCGTCATCTTGAACAGGATCTGAGTATCTTCATGCGCGAGGATCTTGCCAGGTTCTGGGAGGACATCAGGAGTGGCAGCCCCAGACAGCAGCAGGAACCTGGGTGACTCATAAGCACACCTGGATAAATTTTATGCTTGGAGCCATTTTTTCTTTTTTTTTTTTTTTTTCAAGTTTGCCTTTTTTTTTTCCTCTCCATTATTTCAGCTGAGGTACAGAAAGGATGATCTTGCCTTGGCAGGAGTCCTCCAGCAGCTCTTTTAGCCCCTTCCAAACCCAAGAAAAAAAAAAAAGAAAAAAAATCGCTTATGTTCATTTATTAGCTTTCCTGCAAAAAAATGGACATTCCTGAACTTAGCTTTCCTGGGCAAGGGAAAAGACCTCCTTCCAAGGAGATCTAACCCAGCTTCCCTTAACTGCTTTGCCTGTAAATTCATCTCCTACACGCAGGTATATATACTCACCCCACGGAAACACCGTCTACCTGCAGGAAGGCACAAGGCCTCCGAGATGCCTCCTCGGTGCCGCGGGTGAGGAGCGGGGAGCTCAAACGGCTGCTTGGAAGGAGGAAAACCTGCCTCCGGCAGCGCGTAAGGCACAGGACACGGCCGCCTTCCCGGAGGCCGGCGGAGACGCGCCAACAGGAGCGGCGAGGAGAGCGCAGGCCACCGCAGAGGTAAACACCAGCCCCGCTTTCGGAGAGGCAAAAAGCCTCCAGTCAGCTCTGTTTACTTTGGAAGAGGCTTTCCAGCCCCCACACAACCCTATCCCCGGGCTTTCTCTCAGCCTTAACTCTTCACGCCAAACCCAGGCTTGAGCCAGAAGCAGAAGGCTCTCTCCGTCCACAGACTAAATACTCCTCCTCCTCGGAGGAGGAGAAGACGAGTGCCAGCACTCAGTTTACATTGCACGATGCTTTCCAGCCCCACACGACCGGGTTGTCTCTTCCCCTCAACCCAGACCCTCGCCCGAGGCTGTCTCAGCCCTGGTGCTGCAGCCCCTCCTTTCACACAGAATCACAGAACGATATGGGGTTGGAAGGAACCTCTGGAGACCACCTAAGTCCAACGCCCCTGCCAAAGCAGGGTCACCCAGAGCAGGTCGCACAGGAACGCATCCAGGTGGGTTTTGAGTATCTCCAGAGAAGGGGACTCCACCATCTCTCTGGGCAGCCTGTTCCAGGGCTCTGGCACCCTCAAAGCTGAGAAGTTCCCTCCTCATGTTGGGACGGAGCTTCCTGTGTTCCAGCCTGTGCCCATTGCCCCTTGTCCTGTCACTGGGCACCACTGAGAAGAGTTTGGCCTCATCCTCTTGACACCCGTCCTTTAGATATTGCTCAGCATTGATGAGGCTCCCTCTTAGTCCTCTCTTCTCCAGACTGAACAGTTCCGGGTCTCTCAGCCTCTCCTCATCAGAGAGGTGCTCCAGTCCCCTGATCACCTTTGTAGCCTCCCCTGGACTCTCTCCAGTAGTGCCCTGTCCTTCTTGAACCGGGAAGCCCAGAACTGGACAACTGGAACTTCCCCAAAACAAACCTTCCCATGAGAAGGACACAAGTATCAGCCCTCCACTGAGTTTGGCAGCCTCTTCCCAGCCCCAGTACCACTGCAGCTCTGGGCTTTCTCTTCTACCAAACCCAACTCTTCCTGCCCCACAATAAAAACACATCAGGAGATGACTCTTCTCCCTGGACATACCCTTTCCAGCCACTCTCCACCTGCAACTTCTGGCCCCAGCCACATCCCTACCCTGAGGACAAGCCGCAGGCCAGAGAACTTGCCACACCAAGAAAGGTAGAAGACAGGGATTCATGAAGCCTAGAAGAGAATTTCCTCAATGGAAGTACTCAAGGCTTGGTTTGACATGGTCCTGGTTAACCTACTCTAAGGTCCTGCTTTCAATGAAGGTAGGACCCAACGTGTCCCAGGACTCCCCCTCCAGTTCCACCTCTTCTGTGAGCCTAAGAGGTCCCCCCCTAACAAACAAGAGCCCGTCATCTTAAAAGCGGGTAGGAGATGCTACAGAGCAACTTCCAAACTTCAGCTGGGAAGTTAGGAAAAGCTTCCCCAACCCAAAGCAGACCACGTTAAGAAAATATAAAAATAATTCCAAGTGAGCCTCGAAACCAAGGAAAAAGAAACCTTCCATGAACCTCGTAACCCTGCTGGCAAAGGGCTTGGGATGACAGACTCACTGTAACACCACACACACACACAGAGCCTCCTTGAGGAAGACCAAACCTTGTGGCCTCTGGACCCAGAGGGCCACTGGAAGGCTAAATGCACAACCAAATGAAAGGGACACAGACCAGAAAGCTTACATATGACGATCATAACCATTACTGAGTTTCCAGGCTCACCTCGGTGGGTTGGTAAGACAAAATTGTAAGTTTCACACGAACTTGTGATGAAATTAGGAATGGTGGCATCAGGTTAAGAACAGAGCAAAATCCTACTGTTTGCTTTCCCTTTCCAGTGGCCAGCGAGCGCATCTCCCTGCGGTGCAGCCATTTCTCTGCACGTTACTGCTCATCAGCCCCACGTCCAGGCCACTCGGCTCAGCTCCCCCTTGGGTTGGTATCAGAACAGTAATCACACCTGAAGGACGCCCTCCGTATTTCACATCCATCGATCCATTTGACTTCCAACAGCTGAGAAACTGCAAGAGGGTGAGTGCTCCCAACTTCTGCCCCTGCCAGAGATGGCCCAAAGCGTACAGGACTTCAGAGTCAACGGCATGGCTCTTCCTCCACCACCACTGTGCACCCTTAATTAGATACTCAGCAGCTTCCCTCAAAGACCCAGAGGAATCAGAACTTGCCATCACATGCTTAGACGTTGAAAACCTTGGGAAAAGTTTATTTGACTTCAGAGTCATTCAGCTATTGCTTGAAACTCTGCAAGAAGAGATTTTTCTGGACAAGAAACTGCGAGCAAGCTAAAGACAGATCCACCAGGAATGGGGGAAGCGCAGCTGAGCCTCTGCGTTGGGCAAGGGATGGACTTTCACAAGATCCCTTCCATGAGGTGACTTGCTCAAAGCCCAACCACGGAATAACAGCAGAAGGGGCACCCCCCTCACCAACTCCCCACCTCTGCACATGAGGCCACCTTTAAGCTTTAGTTCCTCTTTCCACCTCGAGCTGCCTCAAGGACGGTACTTCCCATCCTCTTAGACGGGTACTCCAGAAATTAGCGGGTCACGCTAATTGCTCACTCCAAGAGGTCACATTCACCTATCAAACCCATGCCATCTGGGGCTTCTGAAAGTTTAAAAAAAAAATAAAAAGAGAGACAAACAAGAGGATTATTAAAAATTTAACTATATACCATATTTATTATCAATCCACAGGATAATCTGATTGCTACATGAGCTCATAAAAGCTATTTCACCTTTACAAAATTAAAAAAAAAAAAAAATGTGCCACAAGGATGTAATAACTGCTGATAACCAAGGACTGAATCTTAAAATTATAAATTTGCTGTAGAAAAGATTAAAAAAAATTATATTCACTTTAGAATTTTACTTTGAATAAAATATTCCCCTGTATAAAAAATAAAAAAGCTTGCTCTGGTTAGAATTAGAGTATTTTTCTTCTTCTTTTAAATCTGGGAATTTGCATAATATCTCTGTAATAGGTTTCTTTTTTTTTTTTTCCTATTGTACCACGCGGCATTCAAGCATAGCAGATTAGAAACAAACATGAGAAAAGCAGTCTTAAAACGTATGAAATCCACATGGGAAGTTTTAACTTCCTTTCCTTTCCTCTATTCTTTAAAGACACGTTAGCAAGAATAGCCTTGGAAAAGAATACAGGTGGGGAGGGACCTTCAATGTGCCATTAAGTAGAGCAAGGTAATAAAAGGCCTTTCGTAAGTGCTTTCTTAATAAGGTGCAGAAGCAGACTGCAACGTTGCTAGTACTGCACTATGTACAATATTCACAATAGATTTTTTTTTTTCTTTATTTAAAAATATTCCAGCTAGTTCACATTTTCTCTTCCATTCCGAGGCTTTCAGTTCCATCACAGCCTTGACAGCAAGAAGCGCAGCAGCACCACTTCCCTTGTGGTCGGTTGGTCCTCTTATGAAACACTGGAACCTGCGAGTGGGCCAAAGTTCTTGGGGTTGTTTTTTCCTACACAGCAACCTTGGAAATCCGCCTGGGTTCAGGTGTTCGTACTGACGGCTGGAGTCCTGAGTTAAAAAACACTCCTGGCACCGGAGTCGGACACAGCAATGTTTTGGTTTTTTTTGTTTTTTTTTTTTTTTTTTATATCGCCAAGGCTTTTGCCTTAGATTTGTCTCGTGTGCGTCAAGGGATGAACCTCTCCTAGAGAAACGTAAAAATACAAACCCAAACAAAACAAAGCTAAAAAAAAAAAAAAAACAAACCCAACAAAACCACACCGTCAAAAGGCTTAGCAGCTCTTGACTCTCGACTGGGTGATGTCTGACGTTTTCTTGATGACGCTGGCCCGTGTCTCGCGGTCCGGCCGGCTGCTGCTCGTGGAGGCTGTGGACGCTACTTGTGGCAGAGGGATGTCTGGGAAAGGGGGCCAGGAGCTGTTGTAAGGCAGTGGGCAGCTTTCCTCTTTGATGGTGACTTGGAGGTCAGGCTTGTTGGCTACAAAAGTTGCCATGCTGGGAAGCATATGAGAAGTGTTCCTCATTCCCAGATTGCTGAGATACTGTTTGCCTTCAATGTTTTTCTTCTGCCAGTGAAGTCGTCCCTAGAAAGGGGGGGGAAAAAAGGAGAGAAGACTATATGAGCAAACACGTCTTTGCGAAGTGCTCCGAGCAACATGGCGAAGATGGAAACATCTCCAAAATGACCCCATCTCCAAAAGCCTGAGCCTCTAGTTGCTGGCTTTGGATGTCTTTGCTCTCAGCTTTGCTCTCAGCTCCCTTTCTGAAGTTGTGTGCCTAAACCTTGGTGGCTCTCCAGCACTCAAGAGGCTCTGACCACTCTTCTGATGGAAAATCAAGGCCTTATTCCCAGTATGCTGGGGACAAAAGCAGACACAGACGACCAAATGCTCAGAGCTCCAACGGAAGTGTCTCCTCCATTACCAGAGAGGCAGTGTTAGGTTGATGGTTGGACTCGAAGATCTTAAAGGTCCCTTCCAACCTAGACAATTCTATGACCCTCCTGCCACGCGGCAGGCCCAGAGACCCAAGATCTCTCAAACAGCACCAACCAAACTGTCGACACAGGTGAGGCTGCCGGGAAAACCACTGTCACTCAATGGCGTGTCCTCCATCACAGAGGGGAAACATGAGCATCCAAGTTCTTTCCCCATCACGCGCCACAATGGCATGTTCTCTGAAGAAGGTTTGTGGAGTCATTATTTACAGTCTAAGTACAGGCTCCACCCTAACCAAGGGCACGAGAGACGAACCCAGGAGGGTTCTCCATGCCGTTATACAGCTACACAACCTGCAGTTCTCCAAGGAGGAGGATTCAGAAGGCTTTCTAGGGGGCACAGCAGGAGTGAGAATTCCAAGAGGCCTTCTTTGAAAATGCAGCTGCAGCACAGAGCATCTAAGTGCCCTCAGGGAGCTTCCACTGGCCTCCAAGTACTCATGGAGATCAGCAGATTTGGGCACTTGATGGTAGCCGCAAAAGGAAAGGCAAGTGCTGGTTGTGCGTAGATGCAGCTCAGGAAACCTTCATGGGGTGGGTATTTTCTCCACGGATTTCTTTCACCTGGCAATATCCAACTAACTGCTTGGGAAAGCTTTTTGCCTCACATACCTCAAACATTCAAGTTACATTTCTGTTATACATGAAAGCATTTCCTCCAATTGTATGAGTTCAGGTGCCATTTAAGGAAAACAAAGTGAGCTTTCAACCAAGATAAAAATACTCACTACCCAGCAATGTCAATGCATCATATTAACAAACTAGCTGGCACTGCTGATGGCTCGCTAGAACATCTTATCACGCAAATTAATCTCCTTGTAGTCTGGACAGATGAGGAGGAAAGAAGTTGTAGAGACATCCATTCAGTGACAATCGCCCAAATGTCTGTCTCCCCTGAGAGAGAGAGACATTCTCCCTTTGTTTTTATCCCCCAGCTATTATTAAAATGAATACTCCACTGGTAGACAGAGCTGCAAACAGAGAAGGGGGAATGTCCTCAGGACATTATTCTTGAGACCTTGCTCCAAAATGCTAAAAATCCAGAAAACACTCACCTCTGCATTTTCTTCATCACTTGGAACGCTGTCAGTCGTTTCACTTTCTGCCAAACAAAACAGAAGCAAAAATGAAACTCACTCTTCCATCTACGGTAGCAAAATCCAGCTCAAGAGGCCTGATCCACTTCCAGCAAGTGGGAGCGAAGAGTCAAGCCAGTAACCCAGTAAACAAGGGAGAAGCACAGACCCCCTGCCACAGCAATCTAAGGGCTATACACCACAGCTGCATTGAACAATCGGAATAAATTCATATGTTTATCACAGTTAACATGGCTACATCCTGGAGAAGACAGCAGCAGAGGGGCAAGAAGTAGGTTTTTTGGGCAGAGGGAAGAGCCTCCCACAAGGCGGGGATGCCCCTCTCCCTTGCCCTCTTTTGGCAGCTCCAGGCCTGGCAAAGAGCAAAGGTCTGTCCAAATCCTAATTTTTATCTCCCTGCAAAACCAGCAACAACTCCACCCCAGAGGAGATAACAGTTTGTGAAACAAAAACACACTTATCTCAGCCTGCTGCCTCAAGGGCTTGTTGTCAACTTTTGGCGCTTTATTACTGCTGTTATACTTTGCTCTTGTTTCGCTTTTGCCACCCGTGCCCAGCCTCCCCCTCTCAGCCTATTTCTCAACCCTTCACTCACTGCTCCAGTGTGCAGAAATGCTGCTATCTCCAGCCTCATCACCTTCCTCCGCCGCAGATGGCCTTCCTCACCCTCATCACTTCAACCAGGGTGCAAAGGCAGGGGCACAGCTCCACCAGGACGGCCATCCTCCTGCAGCTGCATCCCTCCCTTTGCAGAAGAGCCTGAAATCCAGGTATTTTGACTGTTTTCAAGCAAGCGTGTCTGAATGCAGGTCTCCCAGTATCTGAGAGTCAGAATCCTGGCCCATGGGCTGGTTGGAAGCTCTGTGCCTCAGATACATCCCAGATGGGGCACAAACACCCCTTTTCAGGACTCCTTTGTGCCTTCCTGTCTCCTGGGAGGATAACCCCAGGCATCCAGTAACTAAAGGGGCTACAGGAAAGATGGGGAGGGACTCTTGATCAGGGAGAGGAGCCATAGGACAAGGGGGAACATTTTTAAACTGAAAGAGGGGAGATTCAGATGAGATCTCAGGAAGAAATTCTTTGCTGTGAGGGTGGTGAGAGCCTGGCCCAGGTTGCCCAGAGAAGCTGTGGCTGCCCCATCCCTGGAGGTGTCCAAGGCCAGGCTGGATGGGGCTTGGAGCAACCTGGTCTGGTGGGAGGTTTCCCTGCCCAGGGCAGGGGGCTGGAACTCGATGTTCTTTAAGGTCCCTTCCATCCTGAACTATTCTAAGATTCTATGATTCTCTATCTATCAGACTTCCAACGGCATTCGGAAGAAGTCTTTCTCCAACCAGCCCCCACCAAGGCTGAACCGACAGGGCTCTGAGCCAACAAAGTCCAGAAATTACATGGCTGAAGGAACGATGTGATGAGTTATTGTAGCAGGTCAGGGAGCTCTCAAATCCCAAACTTCCACTCTCTGCTCTGCGTTACACATTTTAGCCCACACCAACTGCTTTGCACAGCCCCTGAGACCATATACCATGGTTCTGCCTTCCCAAAGAGCAACCTTGTGCTCTGCACTGGACATAATGTGAGTGCTACGGGTGCATGGACTGCACCTCATTGATTGTGCCCCTGCAGAGAGACTGGCAGCATCTTGCCTTTCTCTTGAGGCTTGGCTAACCATTAGGTATAGGCAGAGGGATGTAAACCAACGGTCTGAATTGCTCTTTCAGACCCCAGCAGCTAAACTGCACCAAGAATGTCCTTCTGAAGCAAGGAAGTGAGCAGCTCAGCTACTCCAGACCACTGCTTCCAAAGCTCCCCTGTGCCAGAGTCTCTGATGCAGTAAGCAGAGGAGCAGTCCGAAATATTAAATCTAACCGCAAAGCCCTGCGAAGTTAACACTCTGCAGGGCTTCTCATCCACTGGCCCAGCTGGAGAGATGTGCCAACATGATTAAGCCGGCTAATTAAGTCATACTTGGGGGGAGACGGAGGGGAGGAGAGGCAGAAATTAATCTGTGCAAAGGAGAAACGGCCCTGGAGATAGAATCAATAGGAGGAATCCACACAGAGACAAGAAACAGATATTCCTTGACATGAAGAAACATGTGGCAACAAAAAAAGAGTGATGCAGCCGAAAAGGAATCCATCCTTGGTGTTTATACATAACAAAATGCTGAGCAAGAGATAGCACTATAGTTAGCAAAGCCAGGGAAGCTAGCCACTCGAGCACGGAAAGTTAGAGAGGTTATTTCAACCAAGAAGGTTATTTGAATCAGAGTCAAAGAGAAGAGGAGGTTGACAGAACAGTCTCAGTACTAAAAAAAAAAAAATATAAAAAAAAGATTTCATAGACGTCAGTGGAAATATGAGAAAACTCACAATGGCCACTCATATCATTTGCCTGAATAACGTCAGAAAGGAACTAGAGGTGGTTTTGAAATAAAACAGATTTATGTAGGACAGCTGATACCTCAGGCTGCTTTTTTTGTTGTTGTTGTTGTTTCAGAAGGGCTAAACTAACTCCTGCACAGCTGTTATGGTCATACTCCTTCCTGCCGTTCAGCGGCCAGGGCTCCCGTGGTTCTCCTGTACGGCTTTGTGTGGAGCCAGACAAAGCCAGAAATAGTCACAAGAGTGTCCTACAAGTTTCAGGGTTCTGACAAACCACAGACCAATCCTCAATCCTGCAAGGGACTGGGCAAATGCATACTATAAAAAAAGAGAAGTTCATAGAACAATTTGGGTTGGAAGGGACCTCAAGAGATCTACAGCCCAACCACTTGTTCAAAGCAGGACCAGCTACAGGACTGGATCAGGTCAGGTTTTATCCAGTCAGGTCTTGAAAACCTCCGAGAATGGAGGCAGCACAACCTTTTTGGGCATCCTGCTCCACTACCTGGCTGTCCTTGTGGTGAAAAAGGTGACATTTTTTCTTATATCTAGCTGGACCAAGTTCTCGTTTCAATTTATGTCTGCTGTTTCTCATCCTCACACCATGCACCGCTGTGAAGAGCCTGGCTCTGCCTTCTCAGTAACATCCCTGCAGATAGAGGCAGGCCACTATGAAGTCCCCAAAACCATCTCTTCTTCAGGCTGGACAGTATCAGTCTGACACTTAATTCCCTCAATATCTCCTCACACAGCAAGTGCTCCAGCCTTTGATCATACTGGTAGCCCTTCCTGGCACTTCTTCCCATTTGTCTCTCTGGATAGTGCCCCTGCCCTCATGCAGGTGTCCCCTCTTTGGGGTCAACTGTAACCTTCTCAAGTGTGTACTTCAGCACCTATTGATGAAAATATTACATAGGACTTGTCCCATACTGCACAACCTTGCAGTACTCCACTTCTTCCACTTGGCGCCTAGCAAGAGTAACCAGGATCCTCAAGACCTTCCGTGAGATGCATCCAAAAGCACGTCAGTGGCACGAAACCATCTCTGTGTTACCTGAGTTATGGGCTAGCAGGTCCTGCTATAAGTTAGGACAGCTGAAGGCCACCAGGATACTAAGACAACATGTGGGGTGAGCAGAAGTGCTTCAGGAATGCCTCATTTTCCTTCTGCAGGCTTGTTGCATTGACTTCAGGGGAGGTAGATCATGACTTGGAATCACAGAATTATCTAGGTTGGAAGGGACCTTTCAGATCATTGAGTCCAACCATCAACCCAGCACTGACAAAACCCACCACTAAACCATGTTCCTCAGCACCACATCTACCCATCTTTTAAATACTTCCAGGGATGGAGATTCCACCACTTCCCTGGGCAGCCTGTTCCAATGCTTGACAACCCTTTCAGTGCAAAAATTTTTCCTAACATCCAATCTAAACCTCCCCTGGTGCAACTTGAGGCCATCTCCTCTTGTCCTACTGCCTGTGACTTGGGAGAAGAGACCGAACCCCACCTGGCTACAACCTTTCAGGGAGTTGTAGAGAGCGAGAAGGCTCATTGCAAGTGAGTCGAGTGACTTGCTCATGTCAGGGTTGTTCCCTTGTCACCAGACCAGTCCTCTCCATCATTCCAGCCCAAGCAACCACCAAGACCAAGACAGTGACTTTTGTTTGCATTCCAAGAACCTAGATCCTGTAGCTGAGGTTAAAAGAAAGCGTCACTTTTGTGTTCACACAGAGGGGAAAAGTTTTGCAACAAGCATTTGGAAAGAGGACAAAGGTTTCAAAGGCCCCGTCTCCCAGCTGCTGCTAAGTTAAAGCACCCTCATCCCCCTGCCTTGCCCTTCTGAATGCTCTGGCCCTTACAGACTAAACACATCAGGAAGTATAATCGTTTATCAACGTGTGAGACTAACATTGGAGGCTATTCAAAAGAACATCATTCTATTCACCTGGACCCAAAGATAAAAATTCCTAAATACATATTTTACAAAAATGTGTCTGGAAGTAATTTCAGCCTAATGAGTCAAAGGCAAAACCATGTGTAAAATAATAAATTGCATGGGGAACAATTAATACTGAAGTTTGCCTAAAAAGATTACATTTATGTTTCTACCCAGTCTCTTGAGGCTTGTAAGTTAGCAACATGTTAAAAAAAGGAAGGATAAGTTGGATCTGAAACTTTTTCTACTTTCAAATGTGGCTTTGCCCTGCTTCCTACGGAAATAAGGCTTATATGATTGCAGGGACTCTCCATAGCAAGCCCGCGTGTGCATTTGTGTCTGTTCCCCCCTAACCACTTCTGAACACACTGTCAGACCTGGATAAGGGATAAACGAGTGCCAAAGACTCTTNCTGCTTTGCAGGACCACTTCTTATCAGTGGCTACATGACTGTTCTACTCTGCAGACATTTCTAATGAGACAGATCCGCTCCCCGCTGGGGCCCTCAGCTCCACATCTGCACTAGAGACCACTAGTGCAGCCCTCAGCACGCTGTGACCACCGAGGACACACGCAGCAGAGACCACCTTGAATCTTTAGTTAAGTCCGGGGGCAAGGGGGACACGCTGTATTTGCAGCACGTTATTTGTACCCACTGAAAATGCCACTCTAATAAAAGACGCATTACATCTAAAAAGGTTCATTTTCCATTAGTCACAGGCTAAAATCTGCAGCTTATGTTTCCAACCTCAGATCTGCCCAGTTGTTTCCCAAGGTGAAATGAGCAGAGGACGGTGAGTTTTTGAGTTTCATTAAAAATGCAGAAGGTGGCCGAACAGACATTTGTGGATCTTTGCCAGTTACCCTGGAAGAGCCCCCTTTTCCCCCCAGCATCTTCCAAACATTTCCGAAAATCAGAGTGTAAAGAACCTCCAGGATGCTTACCTGCATAGGATGAGACGGGGGAGATCTGTAGGGGGTACAGATGGCTCATGCTGAGGGGCTGTTCGTCGCTTTCTGTTGTCACCTCCACTACCTGGCAAACGTCAGGAGGATTGGCAACTATCACCTGCTCCTCGCTGCTGCCATCAAGGTGCGGCTGTCCTACAACTTGGGGTTAGAAATAAAAAAATTGATTACTCCTAACACCTCCACCCGGCTGCTTCTCTAAGAGCCCATCCTTGGAGCCTCCCTGATACTTGAGTGAATCTTCAATACCTTCTCCTTCTTCTTCCTTCCACACCCACCACCTGCTTTCAATGGAACTTCTACAGGAAACCTGTGTGATTTGCTTAGTTTCCATGACCTTCAGAGACATTTTATTCCTCCACTTCTACAGGGAAGACCACAGCCACACTCCTCCTCCACCCAGAACTGTGGTCTCCCCAGGACATACGGACTGCAGCCACCTCTCCTAATCAGGGAAAGCATCCTCACCCATCCTCAGCACATCCTCTGGATGCTCTCATGTAAATTATACACCAGAAAGAACAGAGCTGGCATGCAAAAAAACAGCCACATGGTCATGTAAAACATGGTGGGACTCTGATTTATACATGACATTAATCTGTGAAAAATTTCTCCTCCAATTAGATGCTTATTCTCACTGATCCTTGCAATGCCAGTGATGGTGTGTAGAAAAACATGGTTTTACCTGTAGTCTGTAATCCCCACCATCTATGACTGAAAGCTACACTCTGGTTAGTTATTAACAGAGGGTCTTCCTTTCCCTCCAGCCACATGGTATTTAATACAAAGGAACATTATTTATTTCTACAAAGTGAAGGCATCCTGGATGCTTTGCAAGTGTCCTGAAATGCTCTGCAGTCGTTACTTGTGCTACACAACATCTTTTTGAAACAGGGGAATAAACTGAGGTATCAAGAAGTTACTGAGCAAAGCAAAACGACGGTGAAAGCCAGAATATTGCTTCTCTGGAGCTGCTCAAGACAATCCCCTCTGCCTTGTACAACTCCCCTGTCGATTCCAGCAGAATGAACTGCATGAAATCCAGCACGGAGCTGAAAGCCACTAGCTAGATTTGAAGAGCAGACGGGGATGGAGCTGTCTCAGGGGATGGCTAACCTGAATCCACAGCTGACCACGAGAAAGCGAAGGACCACAGATATTCTTTCACCGGAACACAAAGCTTCAAGAAGGAAAATTTTCATACAGACAATTTCTGTGCAAACAGGGTGCTGTGGTGTTAGAAATTCAGACAGTACATTTTTTCTGTACTCATGATGGGAAAAAAATGTGGGCAATGAAACACAGTAGAACTAGAAATTCTTCTGATAAGTGACTTAATTACTTTGATTTTATAAAAGGCAAAAGATAGCATCTATTCCCGGATCAAGTAAGATAAATATACATGAATGGCACACACAAGCCATTCCTGCCATCTATGTTTAGACAGGGCTAGAACACAACTTTTTGAAAAAGAAAAGTGACAGGTTTTTTCTCCCAGAGAAAAGCTGCACATCATTTTGCTTTGTGAAGTGCCAGGTAACCACTGGAAAGTAACCCAAAGCTGGATGTATATTTTACGAGACAACTCCAGCACAAAGAAAATTATATAAATAGAGGATAATCTTTTCTTTTAGAAGTTGAATCACTACAATTACTACAATTTTGTTCCAGATATTTCATTTCCACTGTATTTCTACCTTTCCTGGTTCTGAAACAACTTGCTTTTTATTGAGTGGAGTGTGAGGTCGAGAGCACGCACACAGTTAATTTTTATCTGGGAGAAACCAATATTGTGCAACCCTGTCAGGGTACAAGCAGGCCATCTGCACTGTTTTATCTTTCTCCTCAGTACCTGACAAATTTTTACCCGCCCCGAGAGATAACTTGCACAGCAAAAATTACTGCTCACTTGGGCAATATGCCACCACTTGCCTGTGAGCTGTGCGTCTGTCAGAAACGCTGCAGGTGCTGTTTGTCTTTCCTCTCCTCCAGCTGACTTCCCTCTTTTCTGTAGAGCAGAGCTATTTTACCCTTTTCCCCCACTGTTTACATTAAAATCCTGCTTGCAGTCCTAAATAAGGACTTCTCTCTCCCATCTGGATAAGCAGCACACTTCCCAAGCCATTAATTAAACACCACTGGCTGACAGTTACCCACCCGAGCCCTGCTGTCCTACCCCCGAAAATGGATTCTGTGAGTCCAGAGAAAAATGAAAGCCCTTAAGGTGCAAATTCAGTTCTGTTCCTCTGAACCCCTTGCTCGGTTTCCACAGCAAGCCTTTGCCCATTTTTAGATGTTGATGTTGCCACTATGGGTCTCCTGTCCTGTAAATTAGTGAGCTCTAAGGTGCAACGTGCATTCATCTCATCATAAAATCAAACAGGAGTTCAGGATACACTGCAGAGTAGAAAATCAAGAGTGCAGCAAAGTGATTCTCTCTGATGTTAGTGGGTTTTAGGGAACACCAGTTACGTTCCAAAGACCACTGTTAATTAATCTCTGTTTGACTTTACGACCGTAAAAGTGTATAAAGTTCTTTCCTGGGACCGCATATTGGCCTTGGCATGCTCCAGATTTGTTTATGACTCAGTCAGTAAACAGGAAGCACTAATAGCACTACAGTGCTATTCCTTCAAGTTATAAACCCCTCTGTAATAGTAGGAGCAACAATCACGTTCTAACACTCTTACAGAGCAACAGCTAATTAAATGAACTGCCATAAAGAGAGGAAAACAACTCACAAACTCCTCAGCCCCAGAAGTACTCGAGGGGAATGACTATGCAAAGCCCTGCGACCTAAGGCACGGGCATCAAAAACAGTCACTGCACAGAATTTCTGCCCTCTCTCCAAACAGAAGACTAACATATTTTTCAAACACTTTTCAGACATATATAAAAGTGGAATTCTAGAGAAAACGGTATATGGGTCACATTTTAGGAGCCCTCACTGCAGTGACAACCTCAGCCAAAAAAGAGCTGTCAAAAACCAGCCCAATTATTCTACCGAGAACCAATTATTCACATGCTGAGATGACAGCTAATTCCTCATCTACCAGTTTCTAAATGCAGTCTTTGCTGATCCTTGCTGTTAGTGATGTTAAGAACTAACTCTGCTACTGAGCTGCCAGTAAAAAAGAACCAAGTTCCTCCATTTCATCTGCAGGTTTAAACTCCCAAATAAAATGGTACCCTGTATAAATCTCTGCTTTGAGCGATGGGAAACCGCCATCCAACTAGAGTTTAACTCCTAAGTGACACTGGCTACAGCCTTCTCATAGCTGAGGACAACCCTGTGGAGTAAGTTCATGTCAGGAAAAGCCACCTGAGCACCTCTGGAAGTGCTTTGCTCTCAGGGGATCCACCACGCTGCCACAGCGCTGCTCGGTGCAGCGTGCAAGGTGGCAGGGGGACCTGGCATGGCTTGGGCTAGTGAAAACTGTGTCGACCCGACTGTAACTGCGGTGTTCTCCAAAGGGCAAAATGCTGATGGAAAGCTGAATTTGGCAGAGTCAAAGAGGTTTTTGAAGCCACCTGTATGCTTAGCATATATGAAAAGCATAGAAGTACTTACCTACAAAGTTCACTGTACTGTCAACTTCATTTTTTATACTGGAGGACAGGAAATAGTCAGAAGTGACATCATTTAGCCCATTAATCCCAAAAGATGATTCAACTGGCTCTTGCTAGAATGAAAACAGTACAGTTGGGTCAGGTTTGATTTATTTTAGGAGCCTGGACTCAGTTCATCTCTTTGTTCTGAGACAGTAATAAATCATATCGCTTCTGCCTGCCATATACCCCCTGCTCTCTGCTAGACATGGTCTTAGAACAAGTATTTTGGTTCTCTGAGAAGAAGCCAGAGTCTACTCCATTTCCAAATCTTCAGCTTTCATTTCAAAGCAATTTTTCATTTTCAGATTTAGAGTGAGCTTCAGAGAGCAAGAAATTAGTTTGTTATTTACTAAAAGAGATTAATATTTGGAACAAACAAGGAAGAAACACTGCTTTAAGATGGTACGCTATTTAATGTTCATCCTCATTCCCTTCTAAACATGCTCTACCCCTTAATGCTCTCTGAAAGGAAGCCTCAGCTTCTGTACAGCAGTTACTAAATTCTAGCCTTAATTTTTCTCTGCAGCAAGCCTGAAAGCAAACCAAAGTGTTTACACTAAATACAGCCTTTTAGATCACATCATAAACATTACCACAGGGCAATAATGTTGGGAAAACACCACCTGTTCTACACAGATTAAGCTTTCCATAAGATGCGTCTCTGTAGCTTTGGTACACTCAAGTGGGAATCTAAAAAACTCCCCTCAGAAATAGACACCAAAAAGCATCATTCCAGAAACTCAGGATTTCTTCAAAAAGCTATAAACACATTTAAAGAATTATCTACAGGTCCAGCCTCCTCCCCGGTACTGGCTCTTTTACAGGGTTATTGGTGGAAGTCTAAAGTCTTCTGCTCTTACTCTGGGCTGGCTGTGCCACCCTGCAAGGGAAGTTCTGCCTCGCTGGTGACCCAGAGACACCTGCAGAGAGGTGTCCAGCTGGCAGCTGGCTCTGATGCCACCCATGCCCATTTTCACAGCTCTAAAGCAGTTGGGCAAGGGCAGGGCAAAGGTGAGCCTCAAGATTCGTGGTGCCAGCCCTTCAGGGTACTAACTGTATGAACTACTATCACAGGGACAAAACACTGGGGATGGCATGACACGTCTTCCTCCTGGACACCACATGTCGTAACTCAAAAAAAGCTGTCACTTCGACAGAAATCTGTGCCTTCCCAGCCATGAAATAAGGCCTTAAATGCAATCACAGAATCACAGAATGGTTTGGGTTGGAAGGGACCTTAAAGACCATCCAGTTCTAACCCCCCTGCCATGGGCAGGGACACCTCCCACCAGACCAGGTTGCTCAAAGCCCCATCCAACCTTGTCTTGAGCACCTCCAATCTTGTCTTGAGCATCCAATCACCCACCCTGCCCCAAGACCCCTCTGCCCATTGGAAGGGTGCAAAATTAGTGCGAAGCGCAACTAGGTCTTTGATGAGCTGCACCGGCCCATGTCAACCCACAGGAGAAAGAATTGGATAGGTGGAAAAGATAAAATTAGCTGTTACTGATCCACCGAGGATCACTGACTGCAGAGACAGGTTAGGGCTGCACACTGGAGCCCTGACCATCTCGTGTTGTGCAACCCCTCAGCAAACACAGCAGCCCCCATGGGAACCCGGCGCAGCCAGCACCTTGCTCAGCTTTACTGAGACTTGGTTACTGGGAAATTTATTTAGTGGTTACTGGGAAATTTATTTAGCAGCACCTTGCAAGCTGCGGAAACAAATATGCATCCTGGAAACTCGGGTGATGGTGCCAGATTGTTGAAGGGACTTGGACACTGGCACAGTTGGTGTTAAATCACCTAAATTTTCAGTGTCCAGATGCCTGCTGGAAGCCTAACCTAAATACATGGGGAAAGGTGTCACTTAGATTTTAAGAAATGTCTCAATGAGGAGCTGCATGCATAGTCAAAAGGATAAATCTAGGATAAGGTAGAAATTAAGCCTCAGGCAGGCAGTTCAGCCCTTAATTTTGTTTCAAAGGAAAGAGCCTATTTTTATCTAAGCTACTCAGTCACTTACACCCTCCTCCCATTGCTGAGAATTCACATTTTAATGGAGAGACCCCATTTGCCCCAAAGTTCACCCCCACCAGCAGTTGCTGTGGGTGCCCACAGCGTCCGGCAGTGGCAAAATGAAGGAGGTCTACATGAGACTGTTGCTATGCTGGAGTCCCTTCGCAGATCTGCACTGGGATGCTCAGCTTCTCCCTTGGCTGATATTACCCCATTACCAGGCAGATGGTGGAACAGCCTCCCACTCACCTCTGCTTGAAGAGAGGTTTTCAGGGTAAACTGCAAGGTGTTCCATGCAAAACACGCAACTCGGATCTCAGGAACTCACATCCCCGAGCTCAGCAATTATAAGCAGCTTTCAGTGCTCAGAAATGTGCATTTGCATTAATTCATCCACCGCCCCTCCCCGCTATTACTGCCTTCAATGTTCAATAGTCAGGCAACCAGCAGCTAAGCATGGAAAGAACATCTATTTTAAAATCCAGGCATATCTGGAGGCCAGCTTGTGTACAGATTTGTCAGAGTAAGGGGGAACAGACACAGGCTACCACCAGAGTCACGCTGTAACAAGCACAGGTGGCTGCGGGATCCAGATAGGATGGTTAAAAAGTGGTTCCTTTAGGATGATTTAAAAATCCCATCACAGTTTTCTGACGTGTAACTCCACAATTCACAACCGCCGGGAGAGCGTCTGCCTTCCAAACCTGATTTCAGCGGAGTTTGCCCAGGTTCAGCTGGCCCAGAGCATCTCGCAGCCAGCGGGTGCAAGGACCCGTGCCCAGGCGTGGGTGGCACAGCCCTTCACGAGCCAGCAGCGGGGGACCAAGCTGCCCTTCTGCTGCAGACACGGCTGCTATGAGCGACCCAAGGACACCGAATTTACCAAAGGCTGAATGTCTGAAACCTCTGCAATTTGCTTGTTGACAAAAATCGAAGGTAGACCAAACCCTGCTGATACGTCCTAGTGGCCACCTCGAAGAGGCACTCAGAAGTGTGACAGCTAGGGGACACCCTGCTTTGTATGAAAAGCAGTTTCAGTCCTCAAAAAAACCCTTCAGGCAGCAACCGAGGAGCTTTGCAACTGAGGCTTTACAAAACATGAGCAGAACGTGCAGCTCTGACAGAACTTCTCCCCCTCGCCCAAACGAAAATGAATTTCCAATGCCTTACACGCAGAAATTAATTGCTTCAAAAGGTAGCTCTATTGTTCAGAAGCATTCCTTCCCTAATTACTGTATTTCTACTTACACAGACAAACAAATGGCAAATGTATCGCCGAGGCTGCCAGTTTTCCAACCTCCAGGCGTTGCAACACAAGGGCTGTGTCGACTGATGACGTCAGTCGCGGCTCTAACAGCCTTCACGTTTTGGAAAAAAAAAAGAAAAAAGAACAAAACCCACCCCTAAACACTCAATGTAACTGTAGCTTCTTAACCAAACCACAAGCACGAGAGATTTGCAAATATCCACCACAATGTACTACTGGGGCTATTAAAAAAGAAATTGCAACAGATTGTTTTCACAAGCTCTCACACTATTTAACAGCCACTTCTTACCTTAATTTGTTTGAATTTGTCATCCTTCTCGGACTTCGTTTTTTTTCCTGCAACAACAGAAGGAAGATTTCTTAAAGTCCTGTGTGCCACGAGTTATCCTCCATGCCATCTATATTCACTAAGAAACAGACCCAAGATGTGCCTCAAAATAGCAGCACCTCCCAGGAAAGGGTGAACACATTTTGCTTAATTTTAAACCCCCTGGGCAGTCAAAAAATTTACCTTGAACATTCTGGCTTTGTGATTCCTTTTGAAAGGGCTATAAAAAAAGAACTAGGATGGGACTGTGAAAAGCAACAGCAGTCAAAAAAACAAGGTGAAAAATACATAAGAGGGACAAACTAAGCAACAAGGCTTGTTAAAAATAAGTAGGAAGGGGAAGAAAAATACTCTTAAAGGGCTAAAAATCAAAATATATGTCTTGTCACATTTCTGACACTCTCACTGTATCTATAGGAAAAAGGAGATTGCTCATTGATTTAATATGTGAAAAGAGATCACAATAAACTTCAACAAGTATTTTTGTAAACAGCTGGAACCTGAGCTGAGGGGGAATATGCATTATAATTTATGCAAAAGGGGTTTCTGTAGTCATGCTGGAATTGAGAATCCAGAAAGCTGCACAGCATATGGCCCCCACAAAATGCTGTGTGCCTTGGCAGACCCCAGCCTTGCTGCCCCTGCTCTGACCTGCCGTGGAAGCTCAGACCTGCTGGTGCAAGCTCAGCTCTACCCCACCGTTTGCACAAACGTGTCCCAGGAATTTCTCCCATCTCTACAGCAAGACAGCCCCGAGAATTAGAATTGTTTGCAGCCAAATTCTTTTATTCTCACTCACACGTAATTTTAGCCACGTGCCAGGTAGAAAAGGCATGTGAGAAAATATACGCAGCCCAAAATATGTCAGAGTTTTATAGTAACTGGACTGGCAGCAGCATCCTCTCCTGCTACAGCCCAGTCTCCAGTATCTCCAGTATCTTTCATTATGAACTTTTCTAGTTCTTACAGCTATGCGAGGAATCTGCCACAACGGGACAGGTTATGGTTCAGGGAAATATGCCTGAATGTACAAAACACACCATCGACAAGACACTGGAAACAGCTTCAAAGCAAATGATCTACCTTTTGCAGATTGATCTCTCTTTTATAGTGTGATTCCGCCCCAAAAATGCCAGAGTTCATAATTTCCAATCACATCGCCCTTAAACTGAAGGAGTGCCTCTCACATCTCAATTTAAGAAAATGGCAAACCGGCCACGTGAATTGAAATGGATTTTAGAAGAACACCACACGTTTGGTTTGCAGATTATCTTTTGTCCCAAAGTCCTAGATACCACCGTCCTACTCCATAAACCAGTAAGGAAGCCAATGAGCCATAAAGAAGCCAATGTTTCTACTTCATAAGAAACCAAATACTCATGAGACTGACCTGGTGGTTAGGTCCTCTCCCGGCAGGTGAGAGACCTAATCCCTAAATTTGGGGATTCAAACATAGTTTCCCATTTCATCATTATCATGCTGTGGGGGCTGGTTTTTCATGGCCTAGCGTCGCCACGGAACTAACAAACTGGTTTCACAGTTTAATGTTCTGAGCAGAGCGTAGTCCTCCCGCTCAGCTCAACAGAGCGCCAGCTGATTTCTATCCTTGCTTGAAAAAAGATACCAAAACGTCTGCCACCACAATGTGAATATGCCATACTGAGTTAACGGCATTGATTTTAATATTCCCTAATTATCTTCCTTGACTGAAGAACACCTGGGACCAGCATCTGAACACAACTCCATCGGCTGTAACAGAACTAACACAATTTACACAGACCACCAGCTTGGGGGTAGCACATCTCTTTGATCCTCTTTCCGACCGGCTTGTTCCTTTAACTGAATGGAGCCTGTTTTTCATGTGGATGTTTCCTAAATTCTGGGGAAAACCTGGATAAAAACGTCCAGTTTCACAGCAAAAGTAGAACAAGGACATTTTGTGGGCCCCCAAATAATAACAATGCCCCCAACGCCATTTTCATGTTAACAAGCTCTCCTCTCTACCTTTTTTGGAAGGTCTTTCCGATAATGGCAGCATCCGGTACACCCTGAAGGCGTTGTTTCCTTTCTTTATACTTTTGTCCTTCACTTCTTCTATGTCAGGCAGAGAGTTCATAGCACAACGGAAGTTTGCCTTCCATGTCTTTGGATCGGGTTTATCTACTCCTGACTGGTATTTTCCTAAGCAAGAAAAGAAAGTTAGGCACACGTGAGGTGTAATTGAAAACCTAAGGTGAATTAATAACAGCGTAGGTATCAGCCTTTGGTTCCCATGACAAGCACTCAAACAATAGCTGAGGTTGCAAGAGAGCGAGCGTTGTGATCTCATTCCCATGCACATTTCTAGAACACATGATGAAGAGTTTCTGCTCAAGAAAGACCCAGGGCACTGCCAATCAGATGCGACTCCACACCAACGTGGAAAAGCTTGCACAGCATTTACCTTTATTATGTCTGGCTCAAATCCATAGAAAGGCATAAAAAGCCTAAGGGCCCAAGTCTACAAAGTGCTGAGCACACTCTACTCCTGACAATTTCGAACCCAATCTTGTTAACGCTTAAATCAATTAAGTTTTACTGTGTTCCTCAATGCAAATGAGTTATGGCACTTCAATAAAGCTAGAGAGTATCGCAGACCTTAAAGAAAGCACTTAAGCCTCCCACAAACTTAGAACCTTAAATTCACTGTGTTAGTAAAAGCAAAGACAAGAAAGAAAATATAACTTTAAAAGGGGAAACAATGTGAAAATCTGTCCTGCAGAAAGAGAGTTCCAATACCTGTGTGAATTGCCCAGTTTCTAAATAAGGGAGCATCTTTTTCAACATCCCACCCATGTCTTGCGGCATGCATCCAGGGAATCTGAAAAATCTTCTTCTCCTGGAAGGGAAAACAAACAGGAAATGCCAACACTGATTGATTTGAGGGATCTTCTGATGACTTTAAGCCACTTGTTTAAAAACACAGTTCCAGCATCTGCAAGTGTGTTGCTTCCTTCTAACCCAGTGCCTCTGTCATTGAACTCGACAGGAAAATATCTGCTGGCGTCACCGAAAGCAGAATATGGCTCTAAGGGTATAAAATACTCGGATGCCCCTTCACAGACGATGATGAGCCTGGTGGCTTTCCAAGCTGACGCATGGGTAAAACATGCAGCACTACATATTTCTAAATGTTCAAACCAAGGCTAGTTTTGGCAGCACAGGCACTTGCATGATTAGAAAAATTAGATATGAAACAAAACAACCACAGGAACAGAGCAAATTCAAGGGGTTTAGAATTCAGGCAGTAAAATACTAGCACAGTGAAGGAAAGGGATCTCTCAAATTTATATGCCAAGCAAACAGACATATGAATACATCAACTATTAGACATTTCACCCATGGACACCCATGTGAAGGGGTGGTATTGAAGATAGTTGAATGTATTTTAGTTTAAAAACTTTAGGCATTTAAAGCAATGCAAAGGAAGGCGCTTTTTAAATACAACACATAGTTAAACCAGAGTATGCCTTATGTGGTGGAGGTATAAAGCGATTCCCAAAGGGATCAGAAAAACTCATGGAAGATACTAGGCTGGTGACAAACAACTCTAGACAGGCTCATTTAAATAACTGCATTGTAGATGCCTGTGGTCGGGTGAGATTAATCCTCTGCCCTTTCCCCTTCCTCCAACAACCACTTTTCTTCCTTGTCTGCCTAGTTAATATGTCACTAATGTCAAGGTTAGGTTTATTTCCCTTCCTTTCCATGTGATCTTTTCTTTTTTTGAGCCTGCTCTTTGTATCGCACTTCAGCTCTTTGTCTTCAATCCTTTCTCTCATTTGCATCCACTTGTTCGGAACGGCATTCTTCCCTTCTCGCTTGGCTTCACCTTTGGTGCCAATAAATCTGTTGTGGTTTAGGCTGGGCTGGGCACTAAACAAACGACAGATGCTCTCTTTTAACCTCTCTCTGCCTTCCCTGAAGAGAAGGGAGAGAGACTTATGGGTTGAAAAGAAACTAAAACTACTTTAATGAAATATTAATAATAAAAGATAGCAATATCAATAAGAAAATAATGAAATATCTACAAAACCAGTATTGAGCTCCCAGGATGACGATCATGTCACGGGCAGGCATTGGGAAAGTCCCAGACTGGAGTCTGGAACTGGATTCCGGAACACACAGATCAGGATCAAAGGCAAGCACACGGACAGAGTCCTCCTCGGAGACCTACCGTTGAAGAAAAGAGCCTGAACCCTTTGATCTCTCAGTTTTTATACTGAGCATGGGGCAGATGGGTTGAAATACCTTGTTGGTGAGTTCGGGGTCATCTGTCCTGTTCCCTACTCCCCACAGGTGTGACCCCTCTACGCTTTTGCGCTTCCAACCCTTCAATGGGGCATATAAATAACAAAGTGAGCTGACCGTGGTTGTTACAGCAATAAGCATAAAAAAGAGCCTCTCTGCATACCATTCCTTGGTATTAAATATAAACATCACATCTTATCACTCTGGAAGCAGACACCATCTGAAAATTACACCCTTAATTTCAGAGAGTGCAGTTAGTTAGAAGAGACTTAACTGAAAAGTAAAATTACTGAAAAGAAAATTGGTGCTATTCTGTCTCAAACCAGGACATCTTTAATTTGGTAAAACCACAGATTTAACACGTTTCTTATTCCCCTTCAAACCCTCACACTCTAATTCTTCCCCTTAATCTACTCCCACCATTTCTTTCATGTATCTGTTGCCCCCCTACTTTTTCCCCCTCTGCATAGTTAAATCATCCTACAGAGATGGTCTCCTCTTTCCCCAAGTAGAAGTGGCCTAAAGAAAGCCTCAATCCCACTGTCCTGGGGTCTACAGAACTACAGCATTCATCGGAGTGAGACTAAGGTTCCTTGCCTTGACTCTCCCACACACTATAATCAGCATGGAAACAAATTCATACTTCCATAGAAAACAATTTCTATCAACAAGAACTTTAACAATTGACCAGATTTAAGAGTCTTCTCACGCTTGGTGATAGGAAGAGGATGGAATAACGCTACACAATGCTACAGAGGTTATACCATGGATTTCATATTCCATATGGTAATTCAAGAAGTTCTATAGGAACTAGCAGACCAAACAAGACTCCAGACATCGCAACCTGGCATCATCAACCCTACTCACTGCTCCAAAGGATGGTGCAAGGATGCTCTCAACAGCACTCTAAGCATTCACTATAGTTTTTCTGTCCATTACACAAAGTTCTTCCCAACCCCAGATGTCTTGAAACACATGGTCTTATAGCAAATTATAATACAAGTAACAAAATCATAGAATCCACGTGTATTATAGCTTTATAATACATGTATAATCTTACGTACCTATATAGATACTACAGCTTTTCTCATCAACTACCAAGTATCTAATCATCTCTGAAATCCCACAAGACTGATGATTACAGCAACGCCGTGCGCTTGTGTGTTCTGCTCTAGTTTACCTTATGCTTTCTATTTAAATACTAATTTTTGATTTCACATTATGAAACATTTACCTATTTCCTTCTCCAGTTGATGCTTCCTAATAATGACCTTAATTGGAAGAGGTTCATCAGTGCTTTCTCTTAGACTTGGAAAACCATGTGCTGTCTGGTACAGCACTCCATCCCTGGACATTTTAGCCTCACCTAAAGTCAAAAGTACAACCCACAGAACTTTTGCAGCATAACGGGAATTGCTACCAAACTCCAGTGGAGACATCAAGAAGGGAAAAGGTGTCACATTCTTAGAAACAGGCAGGAGGAGGCAAATAATATCAAACCCAGCTTGCAACCCCAGCGTTGCAAAATGCTCCAAGCAGATGAATGAGCATGAGATCACATATTAGCTGGAAAGTCATAGGACAAATTTTAAATAGCGGCATCCATCTGGAGGGTAACGCTCCAAGCATCCATCAAAGCAGCAGGTTGCCTCTTGACTCCTGTTACAGCTACTCTGCATATTTCCACTCTAATTTCCTTTTCCAGACCCACGAGGGACACTGACCTCCCATTATCCCCATCCTCACACCACCTCTGCCCTCTACTGAACTATGTAATTTCCTTCACATCTCCCAATTTTGTCTCTCTGGGAGGGAGAAGAAATTCCCTTCCTCCCTCATGCCATGCAGCAGGATAACATTTTCACCAGGAGGGTACACAAGCATTTATTTTTTAAGCCCTATAGAGAGGGGTTTGTTCTGGAGGGAAACACAAAACAGGAGGTATAATGTGATCAACTGACAGTAGGGGAAGGAATTAGGTAAATTAGCAGTACCTGATTTGTCATTTTTAACCCTGAGAGGTTTAATTCTGCAAGAAGAGACAGTCAGTGACAAAGCCAGAATGGTATTCGTTTCCTCCGTATTAAATCTTATTTCCTTAAAAGCTGTCCACGCAGATAAGCGCGATTCTTTTGCTAATCTGACCCACCCTCTTTTCTATACCGTGAACTGGGCTTTGCCAAACTTCAATTAAAATATACAACTCCCAAAATCCTGCAGCCCCCAGAGTCAGTTCTGTGGGTACAGAAGGGGCTACGATACACAGAACACTGTATCATTGATTCCATGCATGGCTTTGTTTATGGTCAGGATTTACAGTAAAAATAGAAATATTTTTGGTTTAATGATTCACTGTTGGAATGAATGTTTAAACATTTTTAAACAGAAATGCTCAGAAGTGCAATTAGCTTGTTGAGCACAATAAAGGCAACCCAGAATGATGCCAAATCAGACGACAGAAATGGGGAATCAGAGTCTAATAGACCTCAAGGCATGCCACTTAGCCTGGTATCCTCCTTCTGGTAGGTGCCATGGCTTTGTTGTAGGAAAAAAAAAATCCATTTCAAAATACTTTATTTGTGAGACAAGCCTTGGTCAATATAGAATATGCAAACTAAGGGCAAAATCTCCTGCCAACTCCTGCATGCAAACAGTTTACGCCAGAAGCACAAGGCAAAAACCGCTGTAACAACAGGATCAGAGGGCTGCAAACATTAAACAATGTGACGTTGCCTTGAAAACTGCCTTTATGAGCTGCTGGGCTTAACTTGAAAGAATGAAACCCTGAGCACAGTGGCAGCATCTTCACACTGCAGAGCAAAGGAGGCAAATACGTCCCTGGGACGTACTGAAGAAGGTTACGTGAACAAAACCCACAGATGACATTATATTTAAGAGTAATATGCTCAAATCTGAAATACCGTGCCCTACTAAGTACAGAGGAATTATTCCAGGATTGGGCAGGAATGCGCAGCAAAGAATGGCAGAGATGGTTACTGTCAGCAGGAGAGACGTGACACCAAAGTGGGGATACTCAGGGAGAAGAATCCGTAGGGACCCGAACGTGGGATTCAAACTACAAAGACAACGGTAAAAACTGGTCTCTTCCTCCTCTTCAGCTGTGTCCCCATTATGCAAGAACAAGGACCTACTCAAATTCACAGGGCAGCTAACCAGGGAATGGATAAAGCAATATTTATTTACCCAGCCACAGCATGCGAGAGTCACTGATGCAGGAAGTTCCTGAGAAACAGAATTCGTAGCTGTAATTTAAAGGGCTCCTGATACTTTTATAGTCAAAAGCGTTTCTAGCTTTGAAAGCTGCTATAAAAAGTAGTCATCTTAATTGCCACTCTTCAGCTCTAAAAATGAACACCTGAGCACCACGACTACTGCTACAGGGATACCAGACTAACTGCATTAGTGTCTTAACCAGAGAGGCAGCTCCTACGTCTCCACACCTGATTTTGTGCATTTTCACCCATTTTGATAATGAAGTAACCTCTGTAGCCAAAACTGCTTCGTGCTTTTCAGTGCGGTGAAATACTCTCCTGCGTACCGCAGAACACATGCAATATTTCCAGGGTTTATTACTGTTCAAAGTTTCAAATACACTCCTTGGTTTTATTGAGCCAATTTAAAAAAAAAAAAAAAAAAAAAATCAAGTTGGACACTGACATTTTGGAGCCCATGCTCATGGTCTCAAAGTGTCTAGAGGTCTCAGTAAGATTTCAGGACCAGGAATATTAGGTTTGGGTCTGGCATGGGAAAAGTTACCCCATTTTCTCTCAGGTCGAGAAGCATCAGAGAAGTCACACAAGTTTGAAACAGGAGATCGTTGGTTCATCCCACAGTCTAACACAGAATATGGCCTTCCCCCTCAGGAAAGCATGTTGTTCACATCCCTGTGACAGTGCTTGGTGAGCAATCTGTTCCCAGCTTAAAAAAAAAACAACTAGCGGAGTCTCCAGAAACGCTCACTCCAACAACAAAGAGCTGGAAAATGCTTTCAAAGGAGCCACAAATCCACCAGGCCAAAGCAGGGCGCCGCCACAGATCTGGCAGTCGAGGCTGGAGGAACAGGTTCAGCAGGAAGCATTCAGCTCTGCCCTTCCTCCTCATGTCACCCCTTTGAAAACCAGGAATGAGCTGATTTACCTATCCAAACCTCAGGCGCTGCTATGAAGTCCCTCTTCGGCACACGTACACAGGCGTGTGGATGTACCCTCCTTACCTTATTTAGCCATTTCAGCCCCGGTATCGTGTTAGAGTTGATCTGCTCTTCCAGCCAGGGGCGCATCCGCATCCTTTCGACAGGCATTGTCACCCGGCCGGGACGGAGCTGCAGGGAACAAGGGACACGTTTACTTGTTTTCCAGGCAGAACTCCCAGGCTGCTCCCTCATCTCTGCACAGTACAGACTTATTAAGGCTTTGCAGGCATCCAACAATTATAAATATAATAGTGACTTTGGATCTGTGCAGAAGCCTCCCCTAAGAGCAACTGAGATGATAAAGGCTTCTCTATGGCAGAAAACACTTTTCCGGTACACTGGATTAGGAAAATCTTCACCTGAAGAAAACACATCATATTGGCAAAAGCCTGTCTGCTGATACAGGCGAGATACCAGAGGCTGCAAATTAAAACAATTATGCTCCTGAAGAGACCTCTTTTTTGGCCCACATACCTGCATTTGCACAAGACCTTTTTTTGCCAACACAAAAGATGTAACCAAACCAATTCACATGCAGGCGGCATCACTGTACGAGCTAAAATGATGCACCTGCTAACGAGAGTGCTTTCAATAGGCTGTGTCTGTCCCATACACTTGACTAAAATTAAGCAAAATACATTTCACATCACAGCAATCATCAGACCACTTTGGTTCTGGCTGAGTAGCTTGACCCCTTCCCACCAGCTCTCTCTGATCAACCCAGTCTCTCATTTTTTAGCTGCTATTTTACATTTTGATACTGCTTAGCTGGAAACTAAGTGCTTTACAGCCCCTTCAGCTGCACCACGCCACACTGTATTGTTAAGCTTAGACTCAAACCGACTTTTTTTTTTCCCCTTCTCTCTCTCTCTCTCACACACACACGTGACCCCGATGCCACTTCCCTGTTTAGAGCTGTAAATTATTGACATAAGAGTCCGAAGTCTTGAACTCGCGGCAGAAAATTTTAAAAACATTAATCTGCCTCAGGCACCCCTCTGAAAGCACCAACAGGCACTAGATGCAGATTAAAACAGCGCATTAAACTCCTCTGTTAACCAGCCTGCAACCCATCATTTCCATGTTCAAGTACTTGCATTTAGGCTGCTTCTTCTCCTCTCCCCCTCTGCACCAGGCTCAGCTCCTTCCTCTCTCCTTTGTTCTTCACATCTGTGTTCTCTGCATCATTCTTAACTTCTCTGCTCCGCTATTCTTGTCACCTTTGATCTTAAAAAAAAAAATAAAAAAGAGAAAGGAAAAAAAAAATGAGTAGGCCACGTATTTGAAAGCACGCAGCAATGACACAAATGTAAATGGGTTTGTTCTTGCTTCCTATGGGAGTACAGGCATCAGACAGACTAACAATTAGGCAGTACCAAGCCCACACCCAGCACAAGAGGAAGAAAAACGTTCAAAGTTTCCTCTCATTGCTCTGAGGACATGTATTTCCTGAAACTAATAAGGAATTAAAACCTGAGTGCAACAATAAAGCTCTTTGATGTGTTCAGAGAATTTACCAGCAGCCGTGCTCACACTAATCTCTACGCAAATATATTGGCATTTTATTTACTACCGTGTGGAGCTGGTGACTCGTGCTTCAGCCACAGCCTTTTCCAGCGAGTACAAATTTCTAAAATAGCTCAGAAAGCGGCTGCAAGTGCTCAGCTCCCTTTCAGGTTCAGGGCAGACACGAAAAAACAGCCAGCCCCAGAACCCAACCTTGTGTAAATCCCTTCTCTGTGCAAGAGGGAAGCTGTTTTCTGGGCGAGGGCGATGCGGGTGCAGTTGCTGCAGCCCCCTCCGCTTGGCATCAAGGATTCCCATCCAGGTTGCGTACAGGAGATCGGTACCATCTTCCCCTACTGCACCTTGTGTGAAAGCTGAAAAATGCAAGTGGCAACGTACTCAAAACGCGAGTGAATTTCAATTCATCTCTCGTGAAACAAACAAGCAGATGCAACCATCATCTTAGATGCGTTTCTTCGTAAGGCATCTTTAAGTACGCATGCACTTTGAGACAATTCCTGGAAACACTGTGCATCATCTCCAGCATTCGACACGTGAGAGCTGCCATTTAGCAGTGGGACTCTTGTCTTCTGGGTAACGAGCCCCTATGACAAATCCCCAGCCCGTCTGAATGAAGAAATCAGACAGAAGGCAGAAAAGTCATCTTGAAGGCAACAGCAACGAATCCCACTATCCCACTTGGGACGGGCAACGCGGGAGAAACAGAAGCTGCCTTTGTGCAAAAGCGACGCGTTTCGGGAGACGAGAGAGCTGCCAACATCGCTACTATAAGGAAGCCGGTCTTGCCCAAAACAGCTCTGTCGAGCCAGTCGTCTCTTCCCTCCCACGTTCCCGGGGGGCTCCCCCAGCTGCTCGCCCGCAGATGCTGTGGTGCTCATCTCCTTTTTGGCACCCTGGGACTCCTCCGGGATTAGCACCCGCAGCTGTCAGCACACACCTTCACATCCATCACCCACACCAATTAGTCCTGAAGTAATCAGAAAAGAGGTTTGGCTTGTGAGAAGGGAGGAGTGGCTCCCAAGATCTGTTTATCCGAAAGTAAAACCAAACTGAGCTAAAAATAACCCTCAATGATGTTCAGCTGGAGGGACGGTGGACATCTTCTGGGGGATTGTTCTTCGCGGCAAGGGGGGGGCAAGCACAGCATGCTCCTGCTCATCAAAACACACCCTGAGCTCCTCGCGCTGCAGAAAATAAAGCCTGACATCTTCACAAGACACCCCCAGACCCATCTGCCTCAGGACAGCACTGACCACAACGGTGCTAAAACGTAGCGGGGTTTTTTGGCAGTTGCATCTCAACAACATCCTTGCGATGAAAATACCAAGTCAACTCTACCGGCTAATTGCCCGTGGGAAACGAAGGTGCCACCTCTCCCCTCCTGAGCTGTCAAACAAATTTGTACAGAAAGAAACATCAACTTCTGCAGTGCCTTAAAAATAGCCTCTGTTGGTCCCTAAGCAAGGTTAATGCGTGCACTTGGGAGTCTTATTTTGATGGCTCCAGGTGGGAGAACCTGAAGTCCATCCATCAGTGAGGAGCGGGACAATCACCTCCTGCCATTAAGAGTCATTCAAGTTTGTAAAGACCTTTGAAATTCTCCAAAATAGGTGGGAAAGGCTCATAAAGTTTCAGGGGCCACCATTTAGCATCAAGCCAGCTTCACCCTCCGTCAGAATACATTAATTATAAAGGAAACCTACAAAGCCAGAAACTAAGGGCCAGAGCCATAGGGAACAGCAGACATGCCAGGTCCCTCCACTCCAGCTTCTCTCCTGTGTATCCCGTGGAAAGGAAAATGCAGAAACAGTCGATCCTTGCAAGGAGAACGAAACATCAACATTTATAATCTGAAACAGGCTGTAAAACCAGGAGGACCTATGCACCTATCTGCCATTCCTGGTCCACATGGACATTGTACTGCCTCTACACATTTAGATGTAGAAGCAGCTATGTACAGGTGTCCCGGGATGAGTTGACTCCTAGCGCTATTTGCAGAGCTGCCAAGGCATCCGGTTCCCACCAGCTTCACCATCACAATGAGCTCCTGAGCCATGGGCACCCATCCACTGTCCTGAGCGAACCTCTCCAGACCTTTGCTCACCTGTACCTTCTTGCTTGGGTTAACTGGGAGAAAAATGGCTTAATGCCTGCCTTGGGTAATTTGGCACCATCTTCCTCTGTCTCAGAGAGACCATGGATGGAGACAGCTGGGCTGGGAAAGGAGCAACTCCAGCTCCACCAGCAGCAAAGAAGCACCTCTCACTCCATTGCCACACCAGCAGGGCTACAAGCAACACTTCTTTCCATACGGCTTTTTTAGCACTGTCCCATGGTGGGAGAAGGGAAGAATAACCACCAAGAAACACAGTCAACTGCTAATGCAGGTGAGACCCAAGAAATCAGTTTTCTACCTTGCAAGAAAAGGAGAGCTCATTTAGACATGGAAGTAGCGTTACCTGCTGGGAACTCATTTTGTGAAGGCTTGCCATTCTTCACAGTACACCCAACCTTCAAAAGCCACAATTCTGAACCATACCTCCTACAAATGTGTTGAGGCTGGTAGCTCCATGAATATAACTTCCCCTTTTTTGCTCCATTTTTATCACCCGCCTCCTTTTTAAAGAGGCCCATAGTCAGGGGCGGTTGCCTTTTCGGTGGTGGGAGCTTAAATGTATCAACAGACACTAAGACATCACTAAAATTATTCCCAAACAGGCGCCCAGTGTGTGAGACACTAGCCCCCAACTCAATGGCATTTGCCCGGAAGGGGAGGCCACAGGCAGCCTGTGAGAAGCCAAGCCCCACACAAGAAACACAGCCCACAGAAGCACTGACACCACAGCTTATGGAGGGATTATTTCAACCTTTTTTGAAGGTTTATTTACTGCACCATTCGTGCTAGTCCTGCAGTCAGTTCAGCCCTTGTTATTGCAACTAGATACCACAAAAACATGATGGTGGCTACCCCCCAACAAGCTGTAAACTCTCCTAATCCTGCAGACTTGACTCAGAGGAAGACCCTGTGGAGGCTGGACGACAGCACAGGATCTGCTGAAGTCCAACCAGAATAACCCAGTAAGGAACAGGGAGACTGGGAGGAGGCCAGTCAATAACTTCACTCCTACTACCACACGGTGCACTTGAAAATGAGCTTTCTACATGGGAACGAAGCCTAGTGTGAAGGATGCAAGCCAACTTTCTAAGATAGACACAAGAAGAGTGGTGTAAGAGGGAAGCACAGGTACAACAACGCTTTCAGGAGCAGTCACACAAAGGGCATTGAGCAGGTAGAAGTCACCACAGCATCCTCGAGATGCAATAAATCATACAGAATTTCAGCTCTATACTACTTTGCAAGATGTATTTTTCTAAGATCTTTATCCAAGACTCTTCAGAAGGAAGCTCATCACAGCACTCATTTATTTTTAAAGAGATATTAGAAATATATTAGTTATTTTCAAGAGCTATTCATCTTAAAAGAGACGTAAGCGATGGCTGCAATCTATATGTAAATATTTTCACTCAATAATGTTCAATAAAGAGCTTGTAGTCCTCCTTACTCTCTGCTAAAACATTCTAGTAAGTCTGACTTCTGTTTTTCTCCCTGGCAGAGAAAACACTCCTGCCATACAGAAAGTGTAACCTTTAAGAATGAAGAGCTCTTCACTAGAATTATGGCAGCTGTAGACAGAAAGTGAAAGCAACGGCATGGCAGGCATTAAATCTGAGCAGTACGTGATGTCCTCTTCCCTTCAGTTTCACTCCCTCTGACAGGGCCTGGATAACCGAAAAGGCACAAAGGTTATCCCCAAAACACAAGCTACTCTATGCCTACAGGTGTTTTTTTTTTTAAAAAAATGTATTTCTATGGAAATTAAAAAAAAACCAAATACAAGCTGAAAAAGCAATTATTCTTTCCCCATCACAAAGTACCCCGTTAAAAGATTTGCCAGTACACGAAAATGTTATTAATGGTTGTGAGAAGGGAAGGTGGGTAAGAGACTCTGAGGTGCATTTGGGGAGTGTGTCACAGCCTTTCTCCAGAGCTGTGAAAAAACATCTGCTCCCCAGGGGACTCCTGCAGAATATTGCATGGAATCCATTTATCTTTTTTCTGCAAGTACAGAACTGACGATGTTTTTTTTAAAAAAGTTATCTTGTACTTGTGCTTTGCTGATAAACTTTTAAACTATTCCCGTTGTTTGTTAACGCTGATGCAGTTCAGTAAAGCATCAATCATCCTGCGTGACCAAATAGATATGCTGAAATGAGACCATACGCTAATTTTAGGATTCAGAGAACTGGGTTCTGTATTTGTCCCCGTGCCAAGACTGTTCCAGGATACATGGAAACATGATCTTATTTTAAGGAACAGTACTTGGAGCAAAATTCTGTCCCTTGGTCACAGCTCAGACTCTGCCTTCATACAGGATTTTGCATATAAGACCACTTTTTTGAACTATTCCACTGTGGATGCCCCTTTCAAAGGCAAACACGTATTTAACCACACATACTCTGAGCAAAGCCCTGCTTGGAAGTCAAGCTCGCCGGAGGGATAGAGACTTTTCCTGGCTAAGAAAACCTGGTAGCCACACCTGCTCAGAAATACTTCAGAAATGTGAGATCGACGCTGAACAATGGACAACTGAACAGCACTTTAATCAGCTGCTCCAATTATGGACACCTGAAATCCTCCTGCCCCGTGCACCTCCCATCACCACTGATGCTGCAGAAGCAAAATTAACGTGCCTTCTTTATGATAACACCAAATTATGCAAATATCCATATCTTTTTGGAACTGACAGCAAAACATGTAATTAAAGTTGGATTAGAGGTGCAAGGGTTAAGGGTTCAAAATAAAATCCTGAAGCTCTTGGTGTTGAAAACGTATGAAGCAAGAAAACACACATAAAGCCCCGTTAAGAGACTTTCTGGATTCATGGGTAGTTAGACAGCAAAACCTACCCTCCCCCCCATCTTTTAATTGCACTTAACGGTGTCTTTTTTGTTCCCTGAGGGATGGGGGAAACATCACGATTTTGCTGGCGGATTTACCTATCACTGAGCTCCTCTTACCTTGTGCTCTCTTAAAACATACCCCATGGCCAACCACTGCTTGGACCCAGGTCCTGCATTGGCTTTAACTCTTGATCCACCCTGTAGCAATGGCAGTATTTTTCCTGCGCTTTCCTAACACGTTGGTGGCAGCAGCAAAGATGCTGTGAGCATGCTATATCCTTCCTGTCCACCACCAAGAAAAATAATTCACCACGGGCAGGAAAGGTGGTATCTTATTTGCTCAGGTGCCTGCAGGAAGGAGGAAACTGCATCAAGACAGGCCAGAAAGCCAAGAATTGGAGAGCTGGGATGGTGCAGATCCTGGGCAGACTGGTGTAAGGCAGGGCCTGGCAACAGAATCCTAGAATGGTTTGGGCTGGAAGGGACCTTAAAGATCACCCAGTTCCAACCCCCTGCCCTGGGCAGGGACACCTCCCACCAGACCAGGTTGCTTCAAGCCCCATCCAGCCTGGCCTTGGACACCTCCAGGGATGGGGCAGCCACAGCTTCTCTGGGCAACCTGGGCCAGGGTCTCGCCACCCTCACAGCAAAGAATTTCTTCCTGAGATCTAATCTAAATCTCCCCTCTTTCAGTTTAAAACTGTTCCCCCTCGTCCTATTGCTCCACTCCCAGATCAAGAGTCCCCCCCATCCCTTTAGGGACTAGAAGGGGCTCTAAGGTCTCCCTGGAGCCTTCTCTTCTCCAGGCTGAACAACCCCAACTCCCTCAGTCTGTCCTCACAGCAGAGGGGCTCCAGTCCTCTGATCATCTTTGTGACCTTCCGCTGGACCTGTTCCAACAGGTCCATGTGTTTCCTTGCACTGACGACTCCAAAGCTGGACACAGTACTCCAGGTGGGGTCTCACCAGAGCGGAGACCTGCTCATACTTCACCTGCTTCCCTGGGTTCCCAAATCAAACATGGCAGGGCTAGAACAGGACCATGGTTGGTAAGGGGAGAACCCTGTGGGGTGGTGAAACACCTGGGAACCCAAGCTTCTGCATGATGGATTCAAGCCAGCAATAGCTACCCAACCTTCCAAGGCCCTGCTTGGTAGGGGCCAGGTTGTGCCCACTTTGGGCTGTAGGGAGATGCCAGGCAGATGGAGGAAGAGGGAAGGTTCAGCACTCTCCTCTTGTGCTGCTGTGCCCAAGAAAGACACACAAAGGTAGAAGGAAGAAAAGCCCTTGAGTCCTCAAGGGACAGAGGGCAAAACCCACTCCAATCAACCCTGCAAAAAAAAAAAAAAAAAACCCAAAACAACCAACCCCCAAACAAAACAAAGGCAGCAAATACCTCAAACACGTATTGAAATCAGCATTACAGACTGCATGATAAACATGCCCAGGAAAACGTACAATGGGAACTCGTACTGTATATAGAGTGTGTTTCATCAGCTCTATAGCATTTCTGTTCCACCCAAAGGGTGTTAACATGCCCTGGCTGGGATTCAGACATTACACATCAAAACAGACTCTTTCCTTTGGTTTCCATGCAAAGCTTATTCTCCCTCAGCAGCAAAGACGGGAGCTGTTATTTTGCAGTGATCTCAGGCATCATTAAAGGTAGTCCTCGGATTTGCAGACTAGAAGCATGTTGAAGAAAAGCCATCTTACTTTAATACAACAGAACCAAGAGGCTGGAGTTTTTTTTGCTTCTGGATTTAGCCACAATGAGACAACGCTTCAACCTCTCAATACCGACAATAAAATCTCCCTTGCACTGGCTCCTATGTCGAATGTTATCATGACACTTGAGCAACATGATGTCTGTGGCTGAGCCCATTCACTTCTCTGGCATCCCAGTGACTTAGACCAGCTGGGAACTTGGCCCAGGCTTCTAGCAAATGGATTGTTAAAGATCATCCTCCCAGCACCCCTACCACGACAATCACCTGCACACACACGAATGCCTGCAAGTCTGGGGACAATACAGAGTGACTCCTTTACTTTCAGCTTTAAAGGAATATTTTGTTTCCTGGGGGTTTCTATCATTGGTTTCCCATCTCACATCTTCCTGGAGGGAAGACGGAGATGCCAGATTCTGGTGGTGACAGGATGACAGTGCAAGCAATGGTCAACAGCATGTCACTACAGAAAACTCTTCCCCTGCCACCTCCTCCAAGAGTCTCAAATGCAGTCATAAGTTTTACCTGATTTATTTCCTCCTTCAGCTTCAAATCTGATGATTGCTCAAGACTTGTCTTCAGTATCTGGGATGTCTAACTACTTTTCCCTCAAAAGCTGCCTAGAAAAGAGACAGTGGTGACTTTTTAGTAGTAGAGCTGTACTTCACTCAGACAAGTTTGGGAAGGGCTTGTTTACAACAGGAAAATTGCTGGCATGGTTGTCAGGGAACAATTAATTACTTGGGTTGGGGAGCAGTTATCCCCCAATAAATCAATTTTATTCTGGAATTAAGTGCTTACACACAAGTCCAATCCTGAATACCCACACATAATTGCAGCTGCTGCTTAGCTGTGTCACTTGGTATCCCCAGAAGCCAACCCCTATGTGTTCTTGAAAGCTGTCGAAAACTCAGCATTTGACACCTGATTCATAAAGAATTTTCCAGCCTAGTGAAAACCAGAAGGCTATTAAGGCTTAAACAATTATCAAGGATCACTTCTTTCATCATAGAGATGCAGCTCAACAACATATTTTTTTTTTTTAAGTGTTTCCATGGCTCCATTAGACCAACATACTCTTGTGCTCTGTGACCAGGTTTGCGGGAGACATCCCTAAAACTTTTAGCAAGCATAACGTGTCCCTCTGAAAGCAGTGGAAAATCACAGATGCAAGTATCTGCAAGATCAGGATCCTAAACTGTAAAAATACTTTTCAAAGCCTGGGCAGACCTCATCTCCCTGCCCTGTGTAGCATTCTTCTGCCCAAGTAGATGGTCGGTGCTTTATAGATTGCTATATATATATTAAAAAAAAAAAAAAAAAAAAAGCAGCCATTGCAGAACAAAAGTGCTTAATCTCAGCATTCCCACACTGGTGGCTTGCGAGGCTCAGGCAGGATTGCAGAGAAGACAATGACATTTCAGAAGCACTCAGGGAGGCAGAAAAATTATTCCAGATAGCTACCATTGAGAAATGTGCTCAAGGAAGGGTTTTCACGTTCACCGGCCATGACCTGCACCTGATGTAATCCACCTTGCTGGGACTGGGCTGGTTTCTCACAGCTACCTTTGTTTGTATAACATACTGTTCTGCAACACACAGCAAAAACTATTTGCACACTACACTAAAGTGCGATTTAATATTTGCTTAAAGCTTTCGTTTTATTGTCTGGGCAAGGGCAGTTTCTGCCACTGAAGTTAATAGCTAACCCACACCTACACTTTTGCTACCCAAAACTCCTCATGGCGAGCGCAGCACCCAGGACTGAGAGCAAAAGACACCAAACTACCTCTGCTTAACCTCACAGCGAGCACCAAAACCAGCCCTTTCAAGAAAGCAGCTTCTCCTCGACTTGCAAGAGAAGGTTTTAAAGAAAAGTAGACGCTGTTTCGGATTTGTGAAAAAACACACTCTCCCGCTCGCTGAGACGTTGTGCTTTAGAGACAGACCACAGCAGGCAGAGACTTGGGGGCTGGGATCCTCTGAATCATCCACACTGCGAGCTGGAAACATGTCTGTCACATGCACTTATTTACGGTTACAAAAATAGCACCATGAAAGAAGCAGATGTGTTGAGCACAAAAAAAAAAAAAATAATAAATTGAATTAGTTATTACAGAGATATTGCTTGACACTGGAGAACTTAACAGAGAAATGTCTCTTTTATGGACACACTTTAAAGGCTTGCACTTAAAGAGCGCAAAGTATTAAATGCTTAATACTGATGCTTGTTGAAACAGTATGATGTAATTCTCCTTTTTACAAAAATGCTACTCTTTCCACCGCCACAGGACACACAGGAAATTCTTAACTCATTTTCATGTTGAGATATGAATAGTTAATAGGATCAGTTACAAAATATGCTCTTAATTTAAAGTTTGTGTGTTCACCACAGACCCACAGCAACGAGACAGCCTCAATTTCTGATCTGCAGCAGCTATTTCTATTTTGCAAGTTTCCTAAAATACTATCTGAGCTAGAGCGAGACTACTGAACTCATCTTCATTTCTCAGCTATGCCGGAAAAATATTATTAAATTAAACAAAGCTCGTCTTCGTCAGCTTCCCTCATCCAACTCAAATCTCCAGAAGAGTTTTGGAATCCAAAGAATTTAGTTCTGAGATGCTCGAATGCAATGTTCGCAAATGCATGAGAATTAGACTTCTGGCATTAAAGTCTTTCACATCACCCTGAAAGCTTCAGCAGAGCAGCGATTGTCCAAGCTTCTCCTCAACAACCCAACCAACATTTTGGCCAACATAACCCAGGAGGAAGCGTCTATACGTATGAGAAGGATATTAATTCAAGATTCCACAGCCACCCAGCGCTTGGCCATCTTCTGACTTAATTCACCAGCTAGGTCTCAAGGTCAAATGGGACGTTCTAGCTGCTGACTGATCCGTGGAAATGGAGTGAAACCATTCGCAGTCATTTCATGTCATCAGCAAAGCCGACATCAGATAACATCTTTTGGTTACTGCTGATCTGACCTACATCTAAGTGGACGACCCCAAAGGTGGGGAGAGCCAAAAAACAACCCCACCATGTATTTTATACCAGATCCTATCAGCGATTCACATCTCGAACAAATTTCAAGCGCGCCCACCAGCTGAATGGCTCGCTTTCATCACGGGGGATGTCATCACCTCCACCGGCCTTTCCGCACGCGTTTTGCCACAGCATTTCGAAACGGCACTTCCGTGACTGACGAAGACACCGCTTCCCGTACTGCGGGGCCGTCGCCCGGACCACCGGGTGGGAAGAGCGGTACCCGGATAAACCGGGGAGACCAACTCCCACTTCCCGCCGCGCGTAGCCCGCCAAAGGAGTGCTGCTGTGCAGAAGTCAAATCTACCGGCAGATTAAATAAATAATAAAACTGAAGTAATTTCTCAAGTTCGGCTCTCGTGCTTCTTCGCTCTGTGTTTATTCTTTCATTTTTGCCAACTGGGAAATGAAAACCGATGGACCCGCTTTCACTTTTGTTTATATTTGGTTTCAATTTTATCCTCAAGTTTTGCTTTCATCTTTTTCATGTAACACTGTTGGGATTTCAAATCCTGCTGGAAAGCTTTCAGTAATTTAAAAACATTACTCTCCTATCCTGCCTTTTTTCCTACTGTAGAATTATTTTTATTTTAGATAAATTTTATAAAATGCTGTCACAAATCTGGAATGCACCTGGGGGTGCATTTATATATTTATACAAATTTATATACCACATCCAATTTTATTCAGTAGTTCAGTACTTTCCATTGGATTCATCTCTCAGCTGCATGTAAAGCACATTTACATGATTCAACAAAACACCTTAAAGAGCAGCCAGTGCACCAAATGCCCACAAGCTCACATCATGCACCACATGCACGTTACATATAGGCATGAAATGCACATAAAGACCTAAACTTACTGCTACTCAAACTTTTTTAAAGAATTAGAGCATTATCATGCTTAGCTCAAGCTGCAGTTTGCCTGTTATGCTGTCAAGCGATGTCCAATATCAAGAGAAATATTACAGTACAGACTTTGCCTCCTGTGCACTCACAAGCCCCTCGAGTCCCCCTCCGTACACATCGAAAAGCAGAACTTAACCATAAGCAACACTTCCTTCTTTTGTGCTATACCAATGTTAAGCATGTGAGCCTTTACATTAAAAAGTACTTGAGATAATTTTACAGCAAAAGGGAAATGGTTACACAACATGCACTGTTACACGCAGTTCAGGTTAAAGGACAAACATAAATAATTTTGTGTTTGCCGCAGCCTAACTCCATTCCTAACACCAGATACAAACCAAACCTGTAAAGGTTAGCTCAAAAACTATCAAACCGTAATCTGCTCTACTCTTTAAGTGGCAAGGATACAGAAATTACTACTTCCAAGCTCATCTTGAAAGTCAGCAACTTAAATAGCAACAACTTAATGTTAAAAATCATTTAAAGTCGGAATTTAGTGCTGTACCTTGGGTGAAACAACATGCCACACGCAGGCAGATTTGCTCCTGGATGCCTGTGTCTGAGCTGCAAAAAGACACAACCTCTGCCTTGTACTAAAGGCCGCTGAATGTTTGTCGCAATCTGCCCCCGAGCAAACAAAGGGGTCAGAAGATTTCCAGTATACACAAAGCCGGGCTCGCAGTATATTACACATTAAGAAACCAAACATTGCTTTAGTGCTTACCACTTCTTTCTTTTCTTCCTAGCTCATTCAAAAAAAAAAAAAACCAAAAACCAGTAATTTTTCACCAGCTTCCAAGAAATTGAAAACATAGCCGGCACCAACTTGAAGAGCAAGTTTAAAAACTGTTTTACAGTCTAGCAGTGAGAAATGGGTGCTGTACAATGTATTAATTATGCTATATACAAAACATCTAATTTTATATTTTTGTATATACATAGATATATATGTGTACACATATCTGTTTGCAGACATTAAACTCTTAACTGTTAACACGCATTCCCTTCCACTAAGTGTTAATAACTGTTAACTGCCGATTGCAGGTATTCTGACTGGCTATCTTAATCTATTTTAATCTTAACATGAGAGTTCACACATAGTCAATTTAAGGAAGAACCTTCCTGCAGTTCCAACAAAACTTCTGAAAAAAACAAGGGGAAATTATTTAATTACACTTAATGATTTTTTTTTTTTTTCCCGTAATGTTATTCATACCTAAGGAATACACAACTTAATAAATCTGTTCCTCTCATTCACTGTACTCAGAAATCTTTCTGGCTCGGTTACTTGTTTTGCTTTTTGTACTTGTGATCTCAAAGGACAAACCAGAAAATGTTTTACACTAATTACAGTTTATAGCACCATCAGCTATAATAAAACTTCTGTAAACACTACCTTATGGTTTATGGCCTTGATATCACAATCGTTGTAGACCTTTGAAGAATGAAGTTTCAAAAGGGCAATCTTTACAAACGAGCCATGGAGATAAGTAAGAACCACACGTGATTAGTTTTACTTCTTTACCTACAAATGGACCATGACTTTCAATAGAAGAGCAACAAAATAGAAACAGAGGTTTTAATCCTGCAAACATCGGAGGAATTTTGCTGGGGTACCACTCCCACGCAATCTTAAACGCATCCAGGATGCACTTAACCTGACCGCAACTTGTGTCGGGTTAAAAAGTCCAGGGGTAACAAGCACAGTTTCAACAGGATCATCACAGAAAACACTTTTTTGCTGGAAGTTTCATAAGATCTTGTGCCACGATTCACATAACAGAGGGCAAGACACACAGTCTTGCCTCGCTGTGTTATCTGCAAATGGACCGTAGCTTATGCTTCTCCACAGTGAAGGTTTCTGTTTGCAGTTTTCAGCAATAATTCCTGATCAGCATCTGCAGTAATCTGTGGGCACTCAGTGCCCAAAATGTGATACTGAACTGTTCTGACTGCTAAGCTGCACAGCAAGTTTCTCTCCCACAGACCGCCTAATCGCTCGTGAACCCACGTATACTCCTGACATACACCCAGTGGCCACGGACACCACAATTTCTGTACTGCAGCACAAGCACCTCCTGTTGTTTCAAAGCTGCCTCCCAACTGCTCTATTTGGGTCACATTTATCTTATTTGTACTGTTACCTATTCACTTTCTTCAGGACACAAACGACTTTAAAGAACATCCCCACATCCTCTTCAATCACTTCTTTTCCAAGCTACTTACTCTTTCATACCCTTGATCGTCTTTGATGCCCTCCTCTGCAGCTCATCAACTTTCACTACATCCTCTTTGAGATGGGGAACACAAATTGTTAGCGCTGCTCAGGAGATGGGGAGCAACATGAATTTACAGTGGCATGATGGTGTTTTCTATTTCTTTTTTTTACTCCTTCCCTAATAATTCCTAACCTGCCCTCTCCTTTCTTAGCCACTTCTGGGCACAGAGCTTGTTTTTCCATAGCATTATCTGTTCTGTATGGTAGTAAAAAGTCAGTTCAAACTTCAACCTTGTGTACAGAAAATTAAGATTGCATTCCCTTCCACAGGCATTACACTCACATCGGTCTGTACTGAACTCCATTTGCAAACTTAGGTCTTGACTTTCAATATAAGACCCTTCTGCAGTCCTTGCGGTTCAGCCTCTGGGATTTTCATGCTCTGAATGAGTTAATACAACCAGCAAACTTGTCACATCACCACCCATCCCTTCCTCCATCAGCTGGATCGAACCTTTCATTGAACAAACTGACCATGCCCATATGCCCCGGAGCAACCTGATCCCACTTTGAAACTGACCCTGCTTTAAGAAGGACTCTATCAACCAGACCTCAACAATAGCTCAGTGATGGCCTTCAGAGAACGCCAGAAGACTGGTGACGCACAACTCCTCCTCAACACAAGTCAGGCCTAGTCTTTGTCAATGTTATCACATTTATACCCTGTGTTCATTAATCCCATTCACTAATCCCTGGCAAACAAACAAGCAAACAAAAAATGACCACCCCGGAGTTCTCAGCCTCCCCAGAAACCTTGAAAAACTGACAGCTCATTTGTCATCTTCTATTCCTGGAGCACCAAGGGCAGACCTGTGCAACCAGCTACACCCAACAGGCAACGTTACCAGCGATTTTGTATTTTAAGTTCCTTCAAAACTCTGCAACAGGTATCCCCTCCTGCCATCTACTTCATCCTCAACATTTAGTTCTCTCTTACAGACACTTCAATTTGGGAGAAATCCTCCAACGTGCTCACTCCTTAAAAAAAAAAAAGAAAAAGCCTCCTGCCAGGGAATCTCCTGAAACTCTTCCTCAGAGAAGCAAGGCTCAAAGAATGTGTTTCACTCTTCTGCTATGACTTTATCTTCCCTGGGCACTCCTTCTATGCATGGATCACTTAGCAGCAGGCTTCCTGCTTTTGATGCATTTCAAAGAGGATTTACTAATTGTTTTCATGCCTTTAGCAACTTGTTCCATGACTCTCTTTGGCCTACCTTATTGTGTTTAACACAGATTTTACATTCTTTCCCACCTTTCCCATTTGAAGACAAAGCTTTAACTTTTGAAAGATGTCTTTTTACTTCTGCTGAGCTCCTTTTACTTTGCTTGTCTGCCTGCTCGGCTTGTTTGGCATTTCTGACAGGTACCATGCAATTGCTCTGAGCCTTTACTACAGCGCCTTTGAAGAATTACATGCCACCTGCAAGTATTTTACACTTTTGGCTGCCTCACACCATTTTATTAATTTTTTTTTTTTTTTTATCCTTGCCTTATGAAGATGTGCTCTGGAAAATTAAACACTGCCACAACATCCCTTGGCTTTATTGCTCCTGTAGCAACACTGAGTCTAAGGACATTATGATCACTATCATGTCACAGCTGGCTGGCATTTTTACCTTTTTTCTACCTTTTACCTTTTCCTTTTTTAATGTAAAATTCTGAACTTAATTCTTGCTGGCCAGGACCTTGTCCAGAGTTGCTTCCCAGAGAGCACCCCTACAAGCTACATCTAGGAAGCAGGGATTTTTTGGCATTTAAAAAGTTAGTACCTGGGCAAATTTTATGTTGGAGCATAACATAATCCAGGTGGAGGCAACTGAAGCCTCCTATTATGATCGTATTTCCTACTTTTGTAGCTTCTCTCCTCTCCCTTAACATATGGCAGTCATTGTCAACATCTCAGTTGGGCAGACAGTCATATAGCCCTCATCTCTACTCCTCCTATGCAGGCCCAGAACATCAATTCACGAGATCCCGTGTTACTTCCCAAAACAGTTATTTCCTCTTTAGCAGAAAGCATCCCACTCCACGCACGTGCAAGCCACGCTGTCCTCTATGCCTCTATGTCTGGCTCTACAGTGTCTGAGCTTCCCCAAAATTGCTGATACTCCAGGTATTTTATCACAGAGATGTTTCAATAGCAGTTTTAATACCACGGGGATGATGCTTCTCTTCGAAAGAAGATGTGTCATGGCAAATTTCACATTCTTCATCTGTCATCTTTTCCCCACTGTTTGGTTTTTAAACTTCCATTAATTTATACATAGTATACATAAAAAAACACGTCTTAATTTATGGCATACACAGCCTGGCTGCAAATTTATTTACACAAAGCCCATTCTTTTAATGCAGATTCTTTCTATTCCAATAATATTTCCATTTCCTCTTGAATCTTAGCTTTGCATCATTTTTTCAGTCATGCATGATGATTCTGCATCCCTCTCACTCCACCTGGTCCCACATACCAAAGACCCAACGGAGACTGGGGGTCTTTAACCCTCCCCTTCTCAGTAGCTTGTTACTTCTCATACCCATTAGCTACCCCTTTCCATGTCAATGTCGCCTGTGATGAACAGCTCTTTGACAGAGACTGACTTGACATCTTCTGTCTGCTGACCATCTGGGACCCCCAGCCCCAGAGGGACACCACCAGGGTCAGCAGATGACACCTCACCATGCCGGTACCCAGCTAAAGAACTGTCAAAGCGATACCCTGTTGAAGGAGTCGGTGCTCTCAGACCTCCCACCACCATTTACCAGGGACAAGGAACCGCTGCACACAAGGGGCACAGGAAGTAAATCCCCTGGGAGACATCACCAACAGGGGCCAGAGAAGGACACTGATGCCTCCGAAGGGGCTGGCGGCACGGAAAGATTGCAGTTCAGACGGAAACCATCTGCCTCACCAATCAATTCTGCTACTTTTATAATTATGTCACCGTTTCCGTATTAGGGTGAATTCAAACGTTGCTGCCCCACTCAACTCTCTTTTTATGGTACCGACACAGGCATTCGGCAAAGGTTATTATATGCAAACCCTTTAAGACTTAAATAAAATAAATATAAACTTAAAACAAGCCGCATTTCACCTCCAGAAACTGAGGCTGTAGTTTACAACCGCTCCTACATTCAAGAGACTGCCGATCTTCGCAGGATCTTCGCAGGGTGAACTGGGCTGTAACTGGGAACCATGCACTAACTGGGAGCAAAGTTCTGCACTCCCGAATCGCTTTATCCGAGCTCCCTGTCAAAATAAACAAGCCTCAAACACTCTGCTGCCTAGAACCATAAGAAGAAGCGCTCGCGGGAAGCAAAAGGGGAATTAAGGACCCAAATACCTCCGGGAACCTGGGCCGAGGGGTAAGGTTCTTGCAACTTTGACCCCAGACGTTGCGAGGAGCTCGGAATTTGACCCTCAGACACAAACACCACACACACACACACTCTTCCTCAGTCTCCTCCACGGGAAGGCGTCCAGGCCTCGGCCCTCCGCTCTGCCAACCGCCACGCAGCGAGCAAGAAAATAAATATTTTTTTTAAAAAAGGAGGTTATTCCTGAAAAAAAAAACAAAAACAAAAACAAAAAACAAAACAAAACAAACTAACCCACCCCACAAGACAGAAAGCAGAGCGTGGCTTGAGGCTGCTGGGCGTCCAAAGGGCGCACTTGCTACCGCTGGATCCGCTGAGGGCCGTACAGTGGCGGGGGGGAGGGAAGGAGGGGGAAAGGGAGAAAAACCCCCAAGATAAATGGTTGTTTTGCAGAGGTGTGTTTACCCCCGTGTCCGGAGAAGGAGGAGGAGGCGGCGGCAAGGCCCCTCCGCGGCTGCCGGGG
>QJSC01018489.1:543829-558830 GCA_003697955.1 Calidris pygmaea | reverse complement strand
CGGACGACAGGGGACACCCCCACCCCGCCTTATCTTTAAAATAGATTTAAAAATAATAATAGGCAAATAACATATCTACATATATATCTCCGCGTATATAAATTTTACCTCGGTTCGGCGCGTTTGGGCGGCCCGCGTGCAATTCCTCAAGGTTAGCGGCGTTGCCAGGGGACGCGGGGCTGGAAATGAAAACCGGCGCTGAATAATCGCGGGAGCACAAACGGAAAGTTCCCGGCGGCCGCCGCCCGGGCGGAGGAAGGCCCGGACCGAAAGCAAAACAAGGACGGGGAGGGAGGGAGGGAGGGAGAGAGAGAGGAAAGGAGGGGGACGGGGGACGGGGGGGGAGAAGAAGAAGAAGAAGAAGGAGGAGGAAGAAGCGGCGAGGCCGCCCGGCGGCGCTTGGAAATCCCCCCGCCCTCTGCGCCGGGCCCGGGCCGGGAGCTGCGCCCCTCACCGCCGCCCCGGGGCACGGCAGCGGGGACACCGGCGGCCGCGGGAAGGAGGGGGGTGAGGGCTTTGAACCCGAAGAGGGAAAATTCAGAGTGGGTCTAAGGAAGCCAGTTCTTTCCCGCCAGGGCGGTGTGGCCCAGGTTGCCCAGAGAAGCTGTGGCTGCCCCATCCCTGGAGGTCTCCAAGGCCAGGCTGGATGGGGCTTGGAGCAACCTGGTCCGGTTGAAGATGTCCCTGACCACGGCAGGGGGGGACTAGATGGCCTTTGAAGGTCCCTTCCAAGCCGAAACCATTCTCTGAGCCCAGCAGCTGGGTTACTTCAAGAGAGAGCTCTTGGATTTCGACAGGTTCTTGCGAACTCCCATTGCTCATGGGGTCTGTGTGGAGACCAAGGGTGTTCTCCAGAATTTAGATCACCCCGGTGCAAACTACAGCATGTAAAACTGACGGAGGAGCTGTTGCAATATGTCCTTCCTAACCTTACCCATAGATCTCCCTGCAGAGAACTTTGGGGTACTGGTGGGTGAGAAGCTGGACATGAACCAGCAGTGTGATCTCACAGTCCAGAAAGCCCCCCACACCCTGGGCTGCATCCCCAGCAGGGCAAGAGGGGGGATTCTGCCCCTCTGCTCCGCTCTGGGGAGACCCCCCTGCAGTGCTGCCTCCAGCTCTGGGGCCACCAACAGCAGAAGGACATGGACCTGTTGGAGGTGGCCCAGAGGAGGCCATGAAGATGCTGGGAGGGCTGGAGCCCCTCTGCTGTGAGGACAGGCTGAGAGAATTGGGGGAGTTCAGCCTGGAGAAGAGAAGGCTCCAGGGAGACCTTAGAGCCCCTTCCAGTCCCTAAAGGGGCTCCAGGAGAGATGGGGAGGGACTCTGGATCAGGAGGGGAAGCCACAGGACAAGGGGGAACAGTTTTAAATTGAAAGAGGGGAGATTTAGACTAGATCTTAGGAAGAAATTCTTTGCTGTGAGGGTGGTGAGAGCCTGGCCCAGGTTGCCCAGAGAAGCTGTGGCTGCCCCATCCCTGGAGGTGTCCAAGGCCAGGCTGGATGGGGCTCGGAGCAACCTGGTCTGGTGGGAGGTGTCCCTGCCTAGGGTAGGGGGTTGGAACTGAGTGATCTTTAAGGTCCCTTCCAACCCAAACCTATGATTCTATGATTCCTAGCCTTATCCATAGATCGTGAAGGAAAGGCCCCAAGCACTGGGGGAGATACGAAATGTCATCACAAAAGGTTGTGTATGGAGAGAGAGAGGTATGTACACATCTCTCTCACATGCACACATATCTATACATATGCTGTATGTTTTTACATACATACATTCAGATAAGCAAGTGGTATAGCTGCACGTGCACTAAAGAGACCATAATCACAGAATAATTTAGGTTGGAAGGGACCCATGGGTGTCAGGAATCCACTGCTTCCCAAAAAACTCTGGGGCCTAGCAGGTGGCTGTGGTCCACGTATGCAGCAGTGAAGAAGGAAAGGTTTGAAGAAGAAAACCTCAAAGGGAGAGGTTTTGGAAGCAAAGCAGGGTGGTAAGATCAAGCATCTGCTCCAAAACTTGCCCAGAAACACTCACAGTAGGATGGAGAGATCCACACCGATGGGGAGGGACATAGGTCCCTGGAGCAGCTGCAAACGAACCACAATGCAGGGTCATATTCACATGGCAGATGCTCCCAGATGATACTTCCAGAAGAGAAGTGACCAGAGGGACTGATTTCCATGAAGCCACGGTGGAATGAGGATGAGGGACCTGGGACACCGGGCTTTGAATTGGTGTGTTGAGTGAAAGATGTGTGGGGAGAGGAGATGATGAGCAGGACACGGTGGTGACAGGACATAGCTTGTGTAGGAGGGTCAAAGTAGGCTGTGGCGAGTGGGAAAGGGGCCATACACTCCATGCCAAAAGCGGGAGTCAAATCAGTTAACTCCAGCCACTGAAGCTGAATTTTTATAGACTTAAGGTCTAACTATGAGCGTGACAGTATTAAGATGGTATTAATGGCTGTCTGGCAAGGACGGAGGTGGTTACTATGCCAGGTGTGATTAGAGAGCAGTAAAGCCATTGAAAGCGAGACATTTCTAACCAACTTGTCCCCACTCAAAAAGAAGACCTTACAGTCGTCATAACTCCACGGAAGGATCGTTTCGGCGCTCGGAAACTCGCAAAGCTGGTGGGACGTGCCAGGATGGAGCACAACGGAGAACACGGGAAGGCTGCAGGGTCCCTGCCTCCGGCGGGTCTGGCCCATGTGCAAGAGAAATGGGAAAAACCCAGGGAAGAGCAACAACGATGACTAAAAATATGGAGCAACCTCCATGTTAGAGTGATTCAAGGATTCGAGTGACCAGGATTATTTAGGATGGAGAACTGGTAACCAAGAGAAAACGGCCAGAGGAAAGAGAATACACAGTCATGAGCGGAGAAGAGGGGGGATGGATTATTTGCGCTGTTTTCTAATATAAGAACTAGAGAGCACCAAGTGAAACTAGCAGGTGGCAGATTTAAAGCAAACAGGAGGAGGTGGATCCTCACGCGGCAGGTGATTAAACAGCGAGACGTCCTGCTGTGAGGTGCCAAAAGTTAACGGGGTTGGGGGGAGGGTGTGTGACCAAAAAAAGCACCCATACGCGTTCACCGAAGAAAAAAAAAGGCAAACCATGGGGTGCTATTAAATGTAAAGACACCAAGTGTGCCTCAAGCAGCCCACTAAGCCATGAGTTCCTAGGGGCTAGGAGGTGTTTGGAGGGTGCCCTTGTCCTAAGCCTTGCAAAAAGCCTGGCTGGGGGTGGCTGCAAATGGCTCAGGACATGGGAAGGTGCCCGGCGCTGCCCCAACACCTCCCTCCCTGGTGTTTGGGAACACTGGGTGGCTGCTGCCGTTTCTCGTACGCGCTTTTAATTAATTTGTTTTACAGAATGAGCCAGCTGTGAAAAAGACCATAGTTTATGTTTATTATAGTTTATTATAGGGGGGAAAAAAAAAAAAAAAACATGCTTACCATCCTATTAATAATTTAATATGGCACTCGGAGGGCTGCTTATTCACAAAGCAGCAACTCTGTGAAGGACATTAATTGGTTTTGGTCAAATAAAACACAGTTGGCTTCCTTGAGAAGCACTGGCTAAGCCATCGAGCAGAATTTGCAGATTGTTCTTCCCATGCCTTTCCACCGCCTTCAGCTGGTCTCAGTGGGGCGCATTCGAGGCATTAACAGAGGCATTTCCCTCCACCTCTTCTACCATCACAAGTTCATAGGATATACCAGAAGTTAAATCATCTGTGGCAATTCTTTTTTTTTTATTTTTTTTGATGTTGAAAGGTAATGAGAATGGGCAGGTTTTGTTTTCTAAACTTAACTTTCAGCGGTGACTCACTCCCTCCAACAAGAGACTTTTACCTCTCGTGACTTTGCTGTTTCAGTAAGACCTGGCAGCTTTAAAATCAGAAAATTTAAACCAGAAGCATCAAATATCCGCAGCTTTTTGGCTGCAGAATTGCCAAAGTTTGCAACTTACTCTTTTATTCACCTTCCCTTAGGGATCCAGCTATTGGCATCGGTTGTTTCCATTAGCATCCCGCCCTTCCTTCACAAAAGATTCGCTATTCTGGCCTGGCCTTCATTTCTGTGAGAAAAAAGTTGAAAATGGGAATCCTTTAAGTTCCAGAAGGTAAATAAGCCATCCATGCTTATTTTTAAAGTTTAATAATATTTTTGAAAAGGTTAATGGTATTTATGAAATTTTCTGTTGTTGTTGCTGTTGTGGGGCTTCACACCGTGGCGTTGACTGTACCATCATTTTGGTTCTCAAAACCCCCATCACAAGCACCATGACTTTTTACCTGTAGAATTGGAGGAGTTGAATTTTCTCATGGAGTTGCGCCCCAAGCTTACATACTCACCAGCAGCCAGCCTGTCTATATTTTGGGTACGTTACAGAAGGAAAGCTCTCCAGCAGAAACCATGCTGGTAATTTGCACTACAGGGGCCAGTGCTTATCAAGAAAATAAACGGGTTGCAGGAGTCCTGTAATTCTTACTTTAATAATATTACCCACGTCTTCCTGAGTGCCTACACCCATTTTTAATCATGATGCAGGGTGAAATTTATTTTCAGCTGTCATTTGTCCTGCGAAAAACGTTCTGGTGCTGATGTAATCTGCAGCACTGATATTTATAGATGCTACACAGTAATGGCACCTTTCTTATAAAAACAAACCAACCAACCAACCAAAACAGGAGATTTCTGATGATAGTTAAGAAGTTAAACTATTTGCATATTGCTGTAACACAAATAATCACCCAAAGTATAATGGAAAAAATGTTGGCTAACACTTTAACAACTTGTAATTAATTTCGTCTCTGACATCAGTTTTATTTATTGGAGGTTTGTTTTTTTTTAATTTTATTTACTTTGTGTTTATACTCTTGTAAATAAAAGAATTGTCTGGTCTTTGGTGTTTCATAGACTCATAGAATGGTTTGGGTTGGAAGGGACCTTCAAGATCACCCAGTTCCAGACCCCTGCCCTGGGCAGGGACACCTCCCACCAGACCAGGTTGCTCCAAGCCCCATCCAGCCTGGCCTTGGACCCCTCCAGGGATGGGGCAGCCACAGCTTCTCTGGGCAACCTGGGCCAGGCTCTCACCACCCTCATAGTGAAAATTTTTTTCCTAACACCTTATTAAAATTAATAGAAACTAAAGCTTGTTTCTCCTTTGTTACTTTTGCTGTGCCTTGGCCTGGACAGAGCGGTGGCCATCAGGAAGCATCTGCAAACCATCTAACCTGTAGATATGGCCGGGTCTCTTCTTCCTTACTCAACATCTGGGGGGAAAGAGCTAACTCACTTAAGTACCAATTGAGCAAATATGCCCTTAAATGCAAGGACATGAGCAATTCCTCTCGAGTTCAGATTGAGGACCGTGGTTGGGGAGAGGCTCCCAGATCACCCTCTTTGCCTTCGTTTTGCCCAGGTTCCTTAACTCAACCTTTTTTTTGGTCTTTCCTCCTTTTCCTTCTCGCTCTAATGGCTGCAGGGTGACGTGAAGCGTGCTCAGGCTGCTTCCTTGGGATGTGGACCCCTGCCCGTTCCTGGTGGGGCTCAGCCCTGTCATCTCTGGGGTCAGAAGCGTGGCCTGAGGGCCTCCTCCCCACAAAGAGGGAATTTCCTTAACGCATTTCAGAGCAAATCCGTCCATGGGATAATTGTCTTCGGTTGGGTTACGCCAGCGGGGAGACCTACCCTTGAGAGGCTTAACAGGGTGTCTAAATTAGCGAGTTCTTCTCAGCTCTCATATTCCAGCTGTGCTGATTGCTGAGAATTTAGATGGTGGGAGTGTTGCTTTGTTTTTGTTCGTAATAATTACAGTAATAATTACAGAGAGCTGTTCCAGGATGGAAAAATCTATTTGCTCAGAGCAGATGTCTGAGCAGTAACTTCTCTAGCTGGCAAAATAAAACTTCTCCAGCGAAACTCAAAGCCTCTTATGCTTTCAGTAGAGGCAAGTGTCCTCATGAAGGTGCTGCTTTGTCCAGCCCTTAGCAAATTTGGTCAGAAAGAGCCAAGAGATAAAATAAAAACCCACGACAGACATTTTTTTTCTACTAAGGAATTTATATATATAAATATATATATGAGTGTGTGTGTGTACCTTCGTGATCGTATTGGTCTGGCTGCACCCAGGTCTTCCAGGAGGACAAGTAGGTGAGGAGAGCCTGCCTTCTGCGCCACCAGCATATATACGATGGAGAAGAACACCGTCGAGGGCCGGAGTGCCTGTTCCTTTTACCTGTCCCCGCTTCTACTTGGTGGCAGGAGTCCAGCCCCTCGCTCTGCCAGCTCGGCCGCCGCACACAGTTCGTTTCCTTTAGCAGGAGAGAAAAGAAGGAACAAGGAATTTGCTTAACACCAGCACTGGGCGACGGTTTTTGGTTACTCACCTCTCTTGGCCCTCGCAGCAAATTTTAGGGAGGAAAGCAAAGTCCTTTGAAAACACGCACAGCATCTTGACATTTCAGGGCTGGAGCGGAGCTTGGCAGAGGGAACCTGGAGAGGAGCCAGGCTGCTTCAGCAGATCCTACCTGAAAGTGATCCTGCTTAGCCCTGCTTTAATGGAGCGTTTCGCTGAAGTGGAAGCTTTTATGGCAATTTTCCCAGTGAAACTGAGGTAGAATAAAAAGATAAGTGATATTTCACCTATTGGCTTGACAAAGCAGAACAAATACTTTTTCTTCTGGATAATAATGAGATATTAAGAGCTTTGCTTCAGACCATGTGTAAACACAGGCTTTGATTTATTAATTCAAAACTTATTTATTGTTAAAATCAGGTCATTTCTCTTTGTTGAGGGGGAAGGGACTCCTTCTCTCTTTTCACTTTCTGTTTGTAGTGACTTTTCAGATACAAAGAAGACTTTCCAGGGACGCTCATTGCAGAAATGCTCACCAGGCACATTCCCCCATCAATCACCATCTGGAGCAGATGACGCTCTTCCACGAATTCTGCCAAGGTCCCACGGCTCTGGTGGGGAGAAAGGTCCCACCTCATGCTAGGAGTGCTTTCCTCCCTTCCAGAGTTGGAGGACGGGAGGACAGAGGGACCTGACCCACCTGTGGGATCTTCTCCACCCACTGCCTGGCAGATGCTCCCGCATGTGGGAACCAGTGTCCCACCTCCCACGGTCCATGACACGTGCTGGGCAATGGGGATCAGCAGGGACCGTTGCCCAGTTCAGGAGGTGCTGGGATGTGGCCACCTCATCAGTCCCCTCAAGGTGCCAGTAAGGGAGTCCCCTGCTCAGGAGGTCTCCTGCTGGCAAAACAGGCAGTGCCCTCTGTGCTCCCCCAGCTCATCTCTGACTCTATGTGCCTGGGGGGGCTACTTAAATATAGCTCCAGCCTTTCCTCTTTGGTGCACTCCCCAGCTCATACTGCAACACAGCCTGGGTGACAGCCCAGTCTGACTCAAAAAAACCCAACCAAACAAAAAAAAGAGCAGCCAATTACAAACATTTAGTTTAAGGTTCTTCTACCTTAAGTTAAAATGGTCCCCGCAAGTTGCAAATCTCTTTCCAAGTCAGCACCCTCTTTGAAGCTTTGGCCCTTCTGCCTTTCCTAATCAGTGTTTAATTATTAACAGCAGAGTAATTTTTGGATAATGAATCCCATCTGCTGCCTGCCTGCATGTATTTGGCCTGGCAGCACCGATCTCCTCCAGAGAGCTTCTCTGGAGCCTCTGCACACCCAACTGGCCGCCCTCCCAAAGCAAGAGCAGATGCAGCTTCTCCTGAGTGCAGGGAAGGAGCTGAGGCTGAGCTCCTCTCTTGCACCTTTGGTGGTGGCCCGTTGAGTCCAGCAAGTTCGTTTTCTGGAAGGCGGCAGCTGGCCCCGCTGAGCTGTTTCTGGAGAGCCGTGACTCATCTCTCCTGCAGCCCCTCTCGCTGCACTTCTTTGTCGACGACTCATTTCTGTCGCTCGTGGCCGTTGCCCCGCTCTCAGGTTTGCTAAGCCCACAGCCACCCGGGGGGGATAATCAGTGTTGGAGGCTGAACGAGAAACCTTTCATGGCACAGTAAAAGCCGACATCAATTTTAAGTCATCTGTTCCCAGAATTTGCCGTCGCTACTGGGGTGTTGATGGGGCATATTTAGGGGGAAACTGTCTTGGGAAACCCGAAAAGGTGCTGGGTTGGTATTTGAGTGCAAGGGATCACAGAATGGGTTGGGCTGGAAGGGACCTTAAAGATCACCCAGTTCCAACCCCCGATGTGGGGGACAGGGACACCTCCCACCAGACCAGGTTGCTCCGAGCCCCATCCAGCCTGGCCTTGGACACCTCCAAGGATGGGGCAGCCACAGCTTCTCTGGGCAACCTGGGCCAGGGTCTCACCACCCTCACAGCAAAGAACTTCTTTCCGATATCTAATCTGGACAGGGTTGCTTCATAGCTTTAAAAGCAAGCAGTCGTGGGAGGGGAGGGAGGAGGAAGACTGCTGGCTATTAATAGAGAGTATGAGTAGGAGCTTTATTTTGAATGGTTTCTTTAATTAGTGACATGCAATGCAGGAGCAAGGCCGGCCAGTGAGGCTCTCTACCTGCTGACTTCCCCAGTGCAGATCAGAGGGAGGCAGAGAGATAAAACCCCATTGTCCTGCAGGGGAGTTCTAAACAGGCCAAGCTAAAATGCCCAAATTAAAAAATAACCGGGAGATCAATCAACTTTGATCTTCAGAGAGACAGTCTCTGAACGTGGGCTGGTGGAGTCAGTGCCAGCTCAGACTCAGGAAATTTAAGTTACCTTCCCAGCCCTTACTTCCCCGCCGTGAGGTTTCCCCATTACTCTTATTTCTCTCAGACTTTGGCTTTTATGTCCGTGGGGACGATAAGCTCCCGGAGATAACAGCTGTCTCGTTTCATTCAGTTGTACAGTGCCTGGTACAAACGTGTCTCGCTTTCTCGGGAGCCCTGCTCTTTTACGGTGCTACAAGAAATAATATCACTCCGTACAGCGTTTCCGCGGTAGCACAATATATATTTACTTGTGTTTCCAGGAGCTCAAAGAAATAAAGAACAACAACAACGACCAGCATCAGCTGTTTAGGGGTTTTAAAGTTAGGAGAAGGCTTGTTTCCTTAGCTCTGCCTGGAGAAGAGGAGGAGAGAGACCTTAGAGCCCCTTCCAGTCCCTAAAGGGGCTCCAGGAGAGATGGGGAGGGACTCTGGATCAGGGAGGGGAGCCATAGGACGAGAGGGTGATGGTTTTAAATTGGAAGAGGGGAGATTTACCTTAGATACTAGAAGGAAATTCTTTGCTGTGAGGGTGGTGAGAGCCTGCCTTGCCCAGAGAAGCTGTGGCTGCCCCATCCCTGGAGGTGTCCAAGGCCAGGCTGGATGGGGCTTGGAGCAACCTGGTCTGGTGGGAGGTGTCCCTGCCCAGGGCAGGGGGTCTGGAACTGGGTGATCTTTAAGGTCCCTTTCAATAAAAACCATTCTGTGATTCTCTATAAGTCATGACATGACACCTGGACCCAACTGGACTGCAGAAGTACATTGAATTAATGGGACTATTTTGAAAAACACAGCTCAAGATGCTTGTGGTTACGATTTGCCTGTCTGCACCTTGCTTTGAATAATTACGCGTGGGGTGGCAAAGCCTCCCTCTAATGGAAGAAGAAAGGAGTTCTCCGCAGGAATGCGTGTTACGGGGCTGATAAGCAGCATCCAGCCCCGCAGGAAAGTTTTGGTGTGCAGCTATCAAAATAGCAGAGGTGAGGGCAGACGGAGCTGCCAGGCGCAGGCACGGGGGCAGAGCTCCTCCTTTCCCAGTAAAGGAGTTCTATGGGAATGCTGACTCACCTGCTCCCTGGATAATAGAGGTGGAGGAAAAAAAAAACAAAAACAACCAAAAAACCAATTATATGTAATTTCACGGCACTTTTCTTTTCCTCCCGCACCACCATTTCACTTTGTGGAGTGGATCTGGCTGAGGAGTCAAGAGTTCTCTGTGCTGGAAAGCCTTATAAAATTATACCTTGGGCTAGATATGCAAAAGCCTGATAAGCAGGTGTTAATAGTTCCCAGCCAGCTTCAAAGAAAAGGTAATGTTTTATTGCTTGGCAAGCCCGGGCTTAATGCGCATAAACCAGTTGTAAATAGTTTGTGGAATAGTTGCAGAGCGCATTTACACAAAAGCTGTTAGCAGATCAGCTGGTGGTGTTTGCACAGGCTTCCCCTGTATTTTCCAACCCTGTATTTAAAGTTTTCATCATGTTATCTCCCCTCTCTTCCCAACTGGGTGGAACCTGGTGCCCTAAGAAGAACGTTGCAGCTCATCTCCAAGTACTCGGTCGCCCGCAGGTGCTGGTCCACGGCCAGTTATCCAAAGTGGTGTGATTTCTACTGCCTGACCCTCTCAGCAGCAACATCTCTCACTTCTCCCAGAGAGAAGTCACCGCCTGTCCAGCTGAATGGCTTCTCCCCCTTGGCCAAAGCCAAACGCTGCTCCATTAAATGGTTTCATGTCCAAAAGGGAACAGACACGGAAGGTAGCTCTGGGAGGAGCTTCATTACTTGGCCTATTGTCCCATCTGATCACTCATGTCAAGTCCTTTAACTTCACCATTGTCCCTTCACCCAGCAGAATGGCTAAACCATAATATGGACCGAAAAAGAAGATCAAGGTGTCCTGTTGTGTTTTCTCCTTAAGTCACTGGCTCTGGGTTGTGGTAGTCCTGATGAGCTGTGGGCATGAGAAAGGCACATGAAGACAGGTTGCTCAAAATGCCCCTTTCTCCTGCTTTATTAGTGGTTCTAGTGAAAGACATCACCTCTCTCTACAAGCCCCGTGCTGCGAGGTCGGTCCTCATCTCCTCATCTCTCCTCCTCATCTCCCACTTCCCACCAGAACTCAGATGCTGTTGCTTGCACGCGGAGCTGCTGGTTGTTTTGCTCATTGAAAGAAATGCCCAAGGGACAAAAGCCACAGGGCTTGGAGGGCTCATTGAGTGTCCGTCCTCGCAGGACTCCTTCTGGCCAAAGGGCAACCTCTGTTACTCCATGTTTATGGTAAATTAGGAATGGTGGAGACACGGCCCTGAGCCCACAGGGCTTTTTGGATTTTGGCAGGCCCAAACCAGCTAATCCCAGCTGGAAATTAAACCCCTGGAATACAGCAAGCCCCGATGCACTGCCAGGTGCCCCAGCAGTTGGACTTCTCCCTTCTCCTCACTACCCAGGTGAGGTTGGCCGGGCTGCTCACGCCTTAAAACAACATTGAAAATCCTGGGCTGAGTTCTTGGTGTGTTTCTTGCTCCCTCCCCTGCCCTGCTCTGGATCTCACTTCAGCCTTATTAGATCTGCATTTCAGTTTTCCCATTTCCCAACCCAAATCCCCGCGGGACCTGAGCGAGTGGAGTTGCAGGAGCGTTGCCCTGGCTTCTGCTACTGTCCCTCGCCGGCGCTTCCAAGCCGTGGAGCCAAGGCAGCCTGGAAATGGGCAGCTCCAAGCGCCTTACGCCCGCAATCAGTGTTTGGAGTGTTTTGCAACGCTTCGCCAGATGGTAGAACAAACGCTCCTCTGTTTCAGAAAGGAGGTAAACGGTGAACTGGTTTGCAGATACCTTATCTCCTGCAGTTACGGAGGGATGGGGACAGAGTCAAAACAAGAAGCTGGAGGCAGAGGGAGCTTCCCTCTGTGGTTTTTTTTTTTACACATTTTCAACTCATATCTTTGAGTTCCAGGGGTTTGTGACATTTTGCTCCCGTCTTTTGCAGGGCCCTGGCACAGAAATGACTCGTTGCTCAGTGCCAGCCTCTGCACGTATGTCCACGCTGGAAATCTTGTTTCCCAGCTTAAGTTTGACACCACCGTGGTTTTATTCTCCTACTATCACGATTCAGCTGGTTGCAAGCAGTGGGGCTTTCAGCTTGAACCCAGAGTAAAGCCAATGGGTGATTTGGCTCCCCCATGAAGCCCCCCAGTGTTTCCTACTTGCAACCTGAAAAGCAAAAGAAAGGGGGGTGGTTTAGTGGGGTTATTGTCAATCCTGTGAAGTGTAGGTTTGGTTTTCTTTTTAAAATCACCTCCGGCATTGAAAGGAATGAACCCCAGAAGGTGGTGCTCTCTTTGCAGCGCTTTCACCCTGCTCGGCCTGCACACAGGTTTCCACACCACGTGGATGTCTGGGGTGCTGGAGACCCCCCACGATTGACTCCTGTGTCCAGTTCTGGGCTCCCCAGTTCAAGAAGGACAGGGAACTGCTGGAGAGAGTCCAGCGGAGGCTACAAAGATGACCAAGGGGATGGAGCACCTCTCTGATGAGGAAAGGCTGAGACACCTGGGGCTGTTTAGCCTGGAGAAGAGAAGACTGAGGGGGGATCTCATCAAGGCTTATCTAAAGGGCACGTGTCAAGAGGATGGGGTCAGGTTCTTCTCAGAGGTGCCTGCTGACAGGACAAGGGGCAATGGGCACAAGCTGAAACACGGGAAACTCCATCTCAACATGAGGAGGAACTTCTTTATATTGAGGGTGGCAGAGCCCTGGAACAGGCTGCCCAGAGAGGTGGTGGAGTCTCCTTCTCTGGAGATATTCCAAACACACCTGGACACATTCCTGTCCAACCCGCTCTGGGTGACCCTGCTTTAGCAGGGGGATTGGACGAGATGATCTCCAGAGCTCCCTTCCAACCCCACAGCATTCTGCGATTCTGTGACAATTAGTGCAAGGCACCAGATCACCCATGGCAGCTGTCACTGCCACCCTCTCCCCGGTGAAGAAACACGTGCACCGGAGTCATTTGTTCTGATTAGTTTGGAATTTGGGTTGAATTTTGCTTTGACTTTGGTTGTCAGCCAGCTTTCCTAAAGAAAGGAGGCCACATCCTTGACCACGTTTTGTCAGTGCCCCTTCTCCCTGGCCCTCGGCATCCCGGCTGCCTCGCGGAGGAGAGGGGCAGAGGAGCTGAGGTGCTGGGGTCCCCCCCTTCCAGGAGAGCCATGGGCACCGGCCGAGGCAGGCAGGACCCTGCAGAGCACCCAAAGAGCCTTGAGAGAGGAGAGCTCACCCCTTCGCACACGTGGCATGAAAGGAACATAAACAGGAAGCATAAAGCCACAGGAAATTCAACGACTGAAGTTTCACCGTTCGTAGAAGCATTATTTTCTCTTGCCCTATCGCTATATGTCGGCAAAGAGCCTTCGTTTCCTCCCTCTGCCCAGACCGCGGGTAGGAAATATATAGTCCTTTTGGGTTCTGGGTTGCTTTAGGTTCTGCCTCCTGCAGCGTTGCAGCCTGGTAATGCCCAGGCCATGAGGTTTCACAGCGGGGGATGCTGAAGTCCAGCCCCAGGGACACGGCTCCAGCCAGAGCCTGGGAAGACCGGCTGGATGGGAATGTTGTACCGATTTAAATGGGTTTATGGAGCTTGGCAGCTGGGCAAGCTGCTGCTGTCACGCTGTGCCTGCGCTCAGGTGTCGGGAACGAGACATCCTTCAGTTGCTCTGTGCGTTTCGGTCACCAGGACAAGGCCGATTGATTGATAACTGCTATTTCATTTTGAAGTAAGGGGGAGAAAACAATATGCTTTGTGGCATCTCTCAGAGCGCTCCTTTTAATCCTTCAGAACATTCTTTTTTTCCCTGCTTCTCTCCTTGAAATTCTCCCATCTATGAATTACACAGATGAGCAGTTTTTCTCCCAAATCCTCCAGCTTTCAGCAATGAACGAGGGGTGCCCGTACTTCTCCTCTTGTCCTGACACACCACTCTGTGGGGATTTCTTTATCCACAGACACAAACCCCACTCCATCCCCTCTGCTGCTGACTGAGGGACCCACTCTCTGCTCCATCACCGTTCTCCTGCCAAACTGAAAACCAGGTGGTCCTCAGAGGCAGGACAGAGAGGAACCTGAAGCGTCCAGGTCCGTCCATCCTGAATAATATCTGAATGATATCTCCTTACCTTCCAGGGCATCCATCCAGCTTCGACTCTTGCTCAAGAGCTCCACACCTTGGCCACCGCCAACACTTTGCTGGGGCCTGGCACAGGTGGTTTTCCCCGAGGACAGCTTCCTGGAGGTGGCTCTGCTGGTGGCTTTCCCAGCCCACTGTTGGTCGTCGCCCTGTTCCTCTGCCGTTCTCTTCCAAATACGGTTTTCTGGCACAGCCTGCTTGTCTTTGCTTTCAAGGCCTCTCCTGGTCCGCATTGCCCACCAAAGCCCAAGAAGTGGCTCCTCTGCTTTCTCCCCAGCTGCCACCCTGATTCACAGGATTTAAGCCGGGCTGGATGGGACTTTGAGCAACCTGGTCTGGTGGGAGGTGTCCCTGCCCAGGGCAGGGGGATTGGAAGTGGATGGTCTTTAAGGTCCCTTCCAACCCAAACCATTCTGTGATTCTATGATCCATTCTATACCGATGCTCTGGCATCTCTTCTGAAATCCCTGCATCCTAACTGCAGATTGATACCACTGCCTTCCACGCTGCCCAGCTCCATCTTCTTGCCTCCTTTTCCTGCCCCACTGGACCTGCCTGCCATTTCCTTCCCTCTCCTTCACTTGTGGAGTCTTTGAGGCTGTGAAGTTTGGGGCTTTTCAGGTGGCAGTAGCTTTCCTCTGCTCACCGAGGTAGCACAGGTCATGGTTGATAGGATTGGGTGTTTCTGGGGACATTTTGTGCCCATCTCACGATGCTGTCACAGCTCTTGGCTACGGCAGGTCCCCTGACCTGCTGGGTCACCCACCTCTTGCCTTTCTCCTTCCCTACCTCGCTGGCCCTTTCCTTCTCCCAAGCTCCATCACACGCTGCCATCCGAACACAAATCAGCACCAACGGTTCACCTGCAGGTTTTTACTTCTCCTGTTTGGGGCATTCCCCTGGTTTTAGGGTTTTGCTGGTTTAGTCTTTCTCCTTGCAGGTCATTTTTTAGCTCTATGGTTAAGTCCATGCCTGGACTATGATCCCTCACAGCAACCATCCTCTTTCCTCCTTAATTTTCTCTGCTCCCTGGCCCATTCCCCCATGTTTTGTAAGCCAGGCTGCTTCCTCCT
>QJSC01018489.1:531490-542824 GCA_003697955.1 Calidris pygmaea | reverse complement strand
AGCAAACAGCAGCTATGAATCATAAGGCAGAGGTGGTACCGGCTCCCCTCATGCTCCTGGAGGCTTGGTAAAGCTGGTTCCTTCATCTGATGCTTCTCCCATAGATCTCAAGAGATATTTTTTATCATAATAGTGTCATATAATCTTATACAGACCCTATCCTGGGCAAGAAAAGGTTAACCAAGAGTTATGGACTCTTGGGTGAACCTATGTCTGCTTTAAATGTTGAGCCTGAAGGGCAGAGAGACCACATCTCACTTTTGGGGTTATTTATTGCCTTCCTGAGGTCTCAACAACAGGCAGGCTGAATGGAGAAGGCTACACGGGCGGGGTCACCAGTCTTACCAGCAGTCCGGCCAATGGGACCAGATGTCAGGTGAGGAAGCCATGGTCTCCCAAGTGCTCAGCTGGGCTCTGGACCTCCTGCATCATCATCATTATCCTCATCACCTGAAGGTCAACCCTCACCCAGAAAACTCATAGCCTCAGCTGAGGCGTGGTGGGAGAGTTGAGCATGGGGAACCAGCTGAGGATGAGGAGGCAGAGAAGGGTGAAGGGGCTCTGCAGGAGAACCACTCTGTCCTGAGGAGGTTACATCTGCCTTTAACTGACCTTTTTGCATTGCATCACGCAGGAGAGGCACGGGCTGTGCGTTTGAGGAAGCTGCTTTTAGCTGAATGGGATAAAAGGGAACACAAAATGTTCTGGGTTTTGTATCAGAAGTAGCCAAGGAGAGAAAGAGGAAATGCTTCTTTCTGTTAAGAAGGATCCCACAAATTTATAATCCCCCTGTAAGTTCGTGTTTGGTATTAATCATGGTTTTGTATGGAAGAGCATAAATTGCACAGTGCTGCTTGCTCCCACTGCTCTCTTTAAAAGGTCTTGCGGTGAAATAAATAGAACCAATATTTTCTTAATGGTCACGGAGTATTATGAGAGTTGTCTTCATCCATAGGTACATCTTTGCACCAGATACTCTCAAACCACTCTGATAACGTTACGAAAGCTTTATGCACGTGCAGGAAAAGCTGTTATCTGGTCCTCCTTTAGAGGTGGTGAGACATCTTGGTATGGCCTCTTTCTGTGTAGAATCCGAAGCCAGGAGGACCTACTAGATCATCAGGGTTGGTCTCCTACACTCCCCACGCTACTCTAGGATTTCTCTAGGCAGGTCCCTATGAAGCTCACCACATTCAGCCTGACCAAAACGTGTTGGTCTTGTGTGCAGCTGGCAGAGGCCAAGCATCCATCGCTGGTCCTCTGATGCTGGGGACTCAATCCAATGCCAAATCTTGCCTGCGAACTCTGAACAAAACCACTTCTTCTGGAAACTGACTGCTGTGAGCCTCGTTTTCTTTCGCGGCGCTTTAATTACGCGACTGGCTTCATGACAGAGCGTTCTGGTCTCTAGCAAGAAAAAAAAAACACATTCTGTTTCATTTGGTTGGAAAATCCAGGTCTTAGTTTTTTTTTCGGTTGTGACTATCCAGAAAAATCCCGACATCAGCATTCGATTTTTAAGACATAAAGATAAAATTTAAGAATTTATAAGGCAAGTCCTTCCCTCTGCTTCCATGATGCAAGCGAAGCAAGGTATTGCGCCATCCTTCTGCTTGGAGACCATCCCCACAGGCACGGCAGGAGCTTTTTGGGGGGGTTAAGTGAATTTTTTTTTGATTAAACGTTACAGGGCTATCAGTGGTATGGCAGGGATCTGCAGGGGGAGATGCTCCGTGGCTGGAAGTGTTCTCTGGGTAGGTCTCGGACAGCAGAGACAACACTTTTTGCCTCAAAATTTCCCAATTCTGGTTTACTCTGAGAACGCAGTGAGAAAGATGGGAGGTTTTCTTGGGAAACAGCAATGTGGAGTTCTGGGATGCGAATCCCAGGATGCCATAAATACCTCCAGCTGACAGACAGCAGAGATGCGAAAGGGCTGCTTCATGCAGGAGGCTTTTGGTTTTGCTTTTAAATGAGTCATTAAGACGAGTTCTGGAGATTATTGTGCTATCTGCAGTGACACCCCGTGGCGGCGAAGCAGAAGTTTATCTCTCACCCCCTCTTATCTCAAAAATACCATGGCGGTTCTGCTGTGACTGCCCTGCCACCTGCAGTCATCAGCAGCAGAAAATAACACAGCCAAAAGGTAGTTTTTCCTGAAAAACGAGTAGCATTCCTTACGGGATATGAGGAGAGGAGCCTTTTGCTGTTACTGTTATAATTTAGCCATCATTATTCATAAGGTTAATATTTCTAAAAGTGATTCCATACGCATGCTGCCTCACTTAGGCAGAAAATAAGTAAATAAATAAATGTGAGGTTATGGTTAAAAATATAAATTGCATATGAGTGTAGAGTAATTTAGTTTAAAATGTAAGGAGACACCACATATACTTCCCAGAGGAATGCATTATGGTTGGAACAAGATGATCTTTAAGGTCCCTTCCAACCCAAACCATTCTACGATTCCACAAGTATGTATTTAAAAAGGGTCTTGTAACTTGTTAAAAACTGTATCATTATAGAATCATGGAATAGTTTGGGTTGGAAAGGACCTTTAAAGATCACCCAGTTCCAAGCCCCCTGCCCTGGGCAGGGACACCTCCCACCAGACCAGGTTGCTCCAAGCCCCATCCAGCCTGGCCTTGGACACCTCCAGGGATGGGGCAGCCACAGCTTCTCTGGGCAACCTGGGCCAGGCTCTCACCACCATCACAGCAAAGAATTTCTTCCTGAGATCTCACCTAAATCTCCCCTCTTTCAGTTTAAAACCATTACCCCTCACTCTGTGGCTCCACCAGAAGCGTGGGTAATAAACCTGCCTGGAACTGAAGTTTCAATCAGTTAAAATAGACTCACCATCGCTCACAAAACACTTCAACAAGAGAGAGACAAGATCCCTCAGAGACAGTCATCAGAGAACTCATCTACAATGTTTAAAATTGCCTCCTCTGAGTAACTTTTGAACCTGCACTTCCCGTGTCTCAATCACTATTCATATTACCTGGCTATATGGGATACAACACCTTAAAGCAGCTTCTTTTCTGCTTCAGGTGGTAAGACAGATGGGGAAGACAACAAAGTCAAAGGAGTATTTTGAGAAAGGGACATAAAATTAATTTGCAAAAGCTATCCAATCTTTAACAAATAATACACACAGAAAAGCATGATACAATTTAGGAAACAGTATTTAATTTAAGTTAAAAAAAACAAAACAAATGCCTCTGGAAGTGAGCATCAATTTGTAAACGTTGTTTATCTACACAATTTAAGAGAGTTTTAAGTCTTGTTTTGCAAGCACTCTATAGTCAATTACCACTCTGTTCTCCTCTGATCTGACAGAGACTGCCACAAGCTGAAACATCAACAAAGACGTTTTACAATTTTGTAAAAGCCGGTTCCACAAAATTTAGAGTTGAGGTATAAATTTACTGTTTGTTAACATAATTTCACTAAAGTCTTGTAATTAACTCAAATGATATCAGGGTTAAGAAGTTAAATTTCTCCAGCACCACAAATCTAGGTTTCCACAGGGTATGCACTCATCACAAAGCAAACCCGCTCTTATTTATGGCCAGAAAGAGGAAAGCAGACAATTCAGAATAGAAGCTTCCTTTTGCCCCCATTCTTACAGCCCCAAATGTGCCCCAACAGCTCCCCACCTCGGGAGCTGCAGACAGAGACATTTCGGGAGACTGGTCCCTTGGTCACTCAGCTTCAAGGCCAGAATACAAAATGTATTTTGAAACAGCTACTGCGTTGCTGTAATTGCTTTACTTAATACTCCATATGAAAAGTTATAAAATGACCCAGAAAAAAAACCTGACTGCATTCTAAATACTCTTCCTAATTGTTATGTAAAAAATGAAATGGCTGTTTTCCACAGTTGATTCCCTAAGTTATAAAACCAGTCTAGGTTAGTTTATAACCTAAACTTTAAGAACTGGAGTTAAGAAGAAATGTACGACAACACTGCTATCATATTGCCATCATGAGTGAACGTATCAGGTTCTCAATCTCCTTCCTATTGGCAAAGAGACGGAACCAAACTATTTACAAGAACTGTTTCTTTTCCCTGCCCCTTCTGCAAAGTGAAACGTAGCACCAAATAGATCTGATAAATGATCTGATCTGTGATCTGATTTTTCCCTCAGTCTCCTCTGCCTAATTTTTTGAGATACTCAGAGCAGTACTTTCAAACTTGCCTTTCTAACATAGCCAGACTATGTTTTACTTCTAATAACGGACATATCTAACTTTGAGGCAGTCATTATGCCACACGCAGTAGTGAACAGCAATTCAGATTCAAAAGTGGTATTCCGTACTAACATTGCATATAAATTACAGATAAAAACATGAACTGAAAAATTCCAAGGTGAAATTCGTTTATCAAGGGAAGTAAAATTCTTTGGTGAGCATAGAGACAATGCACGGAATCTGCTTCTTTGCGTTAAAATCCTGGCGAGTTGAGCAGGACTCGTATTCCGCCACTCTGCGGTTTACACGAGTTAAAATCTGCATGAGTTCAAGATTCCTTGCGTGTTCCTTCAGCATCTTACAGAGTGACTGGATAAACCAGGAGCCTTCAGCTGCATTCCTCCAGGAATAATAGCCTGTGGCAGAGAGAGATGTCAAATTGAAGCAGTCACCCACCGACTGGAAACAGCTACAAACTGTCATTTACAGTATCAATACAAGCTGATATCTAGACACAATTTGCGGAACAAAAATTCCTTTGCAAGTCCCACCTGGAGCTGTAGAATAGGCATACAGGAAGTCTGCTTCTACAGGTATTTTCTGGCACATCGTTTCCTCTGACCCACTGTCTGTCTCAATGCCGGAATCTAATTCTGTCCCTCTACAAGCCTATTCGGTGGAAAGAAGAACGGAAAATGAAATTTAAAAAAATAAAGAAATAAAGGCAGTGATCATTATCAAAACAATGGGGTTTTGTTTGGGTTGGTTGGTTTGGTGTTTTTTTTTTCATTTTAAAGACAATAACACCCAGATTAAAAACTGGCAAAAATAACAATTTATATGTAATTTCCATGAGACAGACTCAGAAGAAAAGTAACTAGCATTTATTTAAATCAACTAGACAGTTTGGTTAAGATGTATATTCATTCAAAAGTGCATTCAGAAACTCACTAAAATATTGGTTACTGTTCAGAAAAATTTTACTTCATTTATACAATTAAGGTAATGTGATCGCATAGGGCAGAGTGTGCCACTTTTAGACCTGGAAAGAATCTTATTCTCCAAGTAATTCGATTTAAATCTAATTTAGAAATAATTAACTTCTTTTGCACTAATAATTAATGGAAATCTATTTTATTTTTTTTTTTTAAGTATCCAGCTGATTTGATGAGAGTTGTTCAGCTGCACATCACCTGAATGAAAAAGAGCTTGGGTTTTCCTGCTAAACTCCTGCACCTGTCACCTCGGAAAAGGCTCGTTAGCGCTTTCAGTTCCAGAGGGCCGTCCGTGCCATAGATTAATCCTTCCTCGCCGTGGCTTAGCAACACGCAGACAAAACTGCTCCGCTTGCTGTGATCGTCTTCAGACACTTGGAAGAAAAAAAAAAAAAAAAAGAGAATTATCTTAACTTCTTGCATTCCCTAACAGCTTCAAACATTTGATGTTTCCAACGTGAAGGAAATCTTTGGGAATTAATTCCCATGGTTAGAAACCTCCAACCAGTTTTCATTTCTGTGCAAAAGGAACCTACTTACTTTACTTCAGGAGGTTGGACACAGAAAAGCCCTACCCATTCTAAGTCACAGCCACAGAACGAGGCCAGGAACAGCACAAGGAGACAAAGAGGGTGTTCCCACAGTGTCTCCAAGTCTGAAAGGTCCACCTTGCTCATGCAGTAACGGGGAACAGTCTCGTGATCTGGGATTAAAGGGCCACAACGATGACCTGAGGGCTGGAGCCCCTCTGCAGTGAGGACAGGCTGAGAGAGTTGGGGGGGTTCAGCCTGGAGAAGAGAAGGCTCCGGGGAGACCTTAGAGCCCCTTCCAGTCCCTAAAGGGCCTACAGGAGAGACGTGGAGGGACTCTGGATCAGGAGGGGAAGGCACAAGATGAGGGGGAGCGGTTTTAAACTGAAAGAGGAGAGATTTAGATAGATATTGGGAAGAAATTCTTTGCTGTGAGGGTGGTGAGAGCCTGGCCCAGGTTGCCCGGAGAAGCTGTGGCTGCCCCATCCCTGGAGGGGTTCAAGGCCAGGCTGGATGGGGCTTGGAGCAACCTGGTCTGCTGGGAGATATGGGAACTGGATTAGCTTTAAGCTCCCTTCCAACCTTAACCATTCTATGATTCCATGACTGGACTGAAGGGAAGTTCTGAGTTTTGGGAAAGGATGGGGAAGTCCTACCTCTTGTTCCAGAGAAACTTCACTAGTCGGACTACACAGAAACTGAGGGCAGCATGAAAGTTCTTACTGCTGCAGGGACCCAGGTACCAGCATTATCCCTCTCACTCTTGCCCTGAAGCAAGGTCTAGAAAGACTTTTCAAGCCTCTGAATTCTGTACTTGAACACATTTATGTTTGATATAAAGTGTTTATAGATTTGTATTTTTTTGCATCTTATGGTATGCAAAGAGCATAGAACAGAGATTCTCTGATGTCTTTTGTTGCCGGACATTGTGGGGATGGTACTTGAGGACCAAGACGATTCTTTTAAATACATGAAAAGATACAAACATGGTTTAAAAGAAAGGATCCAAAAGGAATTCTCAGTGGGAAACTCAAGAAGACGCAAGAGTTTGCAGATGAAAAGTGTAACAGTCCCAAAAGCTCTGTTTAGAGCTTGCCAAAACAGTTAATTTCTATTCTGGAAAAACTGAACTATTTAGATTTTTCTCAAGTGATGCACACTCAAGCATTTCTAGAATGTATGGACAAGCATTGCATCTAAAAGAGTCGGGAAAGGCTGTTTTTTGGGAATCTCTAGTTAGACTGCAGTCTGTAGCTTACATTGTCTATCTGGAAGCCTTATGGCACAGGTAAGGCAGAGGCCTTTCCACTGTCAGCTACTGTCAGCAGACAGGCGGCACCTATACTAATAAATTAACCATTCCTGGGAGCGTTCTCTGGCATAAACATTAACTGGCACTAAACCTACACCTATGTTGGCAAACACATTTGAAAGAAAACAGGCTTGCTGCAGGCTAACTAGCTGGTGGGAAGAATCCCTAGAAGACTTTCACTGTTGAACTGTGAGCTGGGACAGTCTGGGAGAGGGCTAGTAGGGATGAGCCACAGCCATGCCGGAGAACTTCCCAACAGTAAACTAGAACACACCATATTCCAGGGCTACAGGTACCTCCAGGCACCATTTAATTTACTGGTCTAGATGTGGCCAAGTCCAAACAAAGCAGGACAAACACAAGCAGTAGTATAAAACTGTCACTTGACAGAAGGGTGTTTTGTTTCACAAGTCAAACAGAACACAAGTTGTTTCTCTAAAAGAGTCATTCAGTCCACACGCTTGCAGTTCTGGTCCCTTGATCAGACCTCCCCCCGGATCAGGACACCTCTTGGGCCAAACCACTCAGCACATTAGCACAGAACCCCTCTACCCAATTAAGCAGGTTTCTTTCCAACTCACAGAGCTTCAGTGATCCCAGGCTCAGAATATAAATCAGTCTGCATTTAAGTTTCAGCCTTTTTTCCAGCCTTCTTTAGAAGATGAGAAAGGATACGGAGACAACAGTCACGGCACAAAAGATGGAGAGACAGCAAAGATGAATAAACATAGAAACCATGATGTACATGTCATCCTTAGCAATAAACCACTGGTAGGTGTGAAAGATCATCTAGAAGAACCATGGAAGAAGAGATTTGAGGGCTAGAGACGAATTTGGAAACAGTAGTTGATTTAAAACACACACTGAACTTATTATTACTTACCATTTTTCAATAGTTTAAAAATGTCCTCGCATGAAAGATCATTGTTGATCTTTATTTTATATCCCAACTTCATAAAAACTTCTCTGACACTTGCAGCATCTGCATCTGTACCCGAACGGGATGACATCCCTACACATAAGAGAAAAGTATTATTTTTTTATGATTTAGATGGCATGGCCTGATTGAGCCAAACTCTTTTCTCACTTATACCTCTATCAGTTTGGAATATTATTCCAGATGCACTCTAACAGAAAAAGCATTGAACTGTCATACATGCACACCATCGCCTTCTCTACCTCCACTTTAGACTCCTTATTTTTATATCTATCCATCCATATAAAGACATAAAAAAGGATTTCATTTGCAAAAGAGAAACCATCACTAAAAGGTAAGACAGACTTTAGCGCCTATCAATTTTTCTCCCCATTACTGCTATACCCTAATGTCTTCCCTCTAAGCATATTTGGAAGGATGCACTGAAATGAACCACACTCATTCAAACTATTTAATTTTGCATTGCAATCAAAACAGGTCTACATATTTATTTCCGAAGAGTAATACATGCCACTAATATACCTAAAGTAAGGAAAAAACTTAAAAATTTGAAAATGGTACCCGTGTGTTTGTGGAAGTTCTTGTTGTTTATTATTATACATTGCCCCATCTCTGGATAATCCATTCTATAACTGTAGTCTGGCAGAATTCCAGAGTCCATCGACTTGCTAGGAGGTAGGTTCTTCCTGTATAGAAATCAGACAAACTAAGTACTTGGAGGCAAGATCAGCTCTCAGATTGTAAATCTATTCTGAATTTGAAACCAAAAGTCATATTACCACTGAATTTCTACAAGTAAACATTCAAAACCTAGAAAATGACCAAGACTCCATACACAGCTGTAATTCTGCCTTAACAAGCCCACCAACTGACACCACCCCTTGTGACTCTGCAACAGCTGTCAATTTTACTCAGTGCGTATCTGCTGAAGTCAGTATGGATTTTCTCATTTAAGCACATGGGTAAGTGGTTACAAGATTGGGGGGGTGCTGTCATATGGTATTCTACAAATAAAAAGTTTGTAATGCCCTTACATCTAATTTTCATTGAAATACTAAAAAGAATGACTTCAGAAACAAATTAAGTTCCCAGAAAGAGCATAATCTGATGACAGGGTTACACCAGCATAACAACTGACCGTCACTAGGAAGAACAGACCTGCGTTTCCTCCCTTCCACCCCTGTAAATGCCCCTCACACTTCCGCACACATAACCCCACAGCAGGTCAGCTCAAGCAGCTGAATTGGTTGCCGCAGGTTCAGGCGAGCATTATCACTTCTATGGCTCTCGCCTTCTGTTACGGCCCAACATTCCTCAAGATTTAAATTGAAGACTTAAACCAGAAGTACCTCACTTACCCCTTGGAACCAGGAATAGATTTTGCATCTGTCAGATCTTCCCCTGAACGTGGTCCATCTCCTGTGTCTGCCATTATGGCTCTCAATGATCAGCTTGAAAGCATAAGAAAATGGAAACAGATCACAGTTCATTTTCGTGTGAAATAATACCTTCAGATTGCTCAACATTTGTTAGGTTTCCTTAAAGCCTTATACAACCAGAGAGCAATTTTTTAGAATTATAGAGCAAACAGGAATGTTAAAAGGTGTTGGTCACACTGAATAACTTTAGCCCAGGAGCACTAGTACTGGTAGGCAAAAAATAACATTTCTGAGTAATTCCTACATATATTTGAAAAGAAGAGCATGAAATATTTTTCTAAATTACTGCATTCTAAAACAACTCTGGGAAAAATAGTCTGCAGATTGCTGTGACCAAATCATTGAAAAGGCCTACAAAAAGGAGGATAAGAGACAAACAAATTGAAAACAATCTTTAAAATATTGTAATGTTCCTACATGCATTAGTAGCAATTTAGTATTATGAATATCGTGTCATATATGGATCCTTCCATCTCCATAAGACAGAAATTGAAATCCAAAACCAAGCTACGCAAGTTATCGCATGTGTGCAAAGACTAACACAGAAGATTAGATTTTGGGTCATAGTATTTTGAGAAATAAAAGATTTCTCTGCATTCCACTTCAAATGAAACATCACTGCATGCATGTGAAGGTAACTATATTATATATATAAATAATATATATTATATAAATAACATAGAATCATAGAATCATAGAATGGTTAGGGTTGGAAGGGACCTCAAAGATCATCTAGTTCCAACCCCCCTGCCATGGGCTGGGACACCTCCCACTAGATCAGGTTGCTCAAGGCCCCATCCAGAGTGGCCTTGAACACTTCCAGGGATGGGGCATCCACAGCTTCTCTGGGCAACCTGTTCCAGTGTCTCACCACCCTCATAGTAAAAAATTTCTTCCTGATATCTAATCTGAATCTTTTTTCTTCCAATTTGAAACCATTTCCCCTTGTCCTATCATTACACTTCCTGTCAAAGAGTCCTTCTCCAGCTCTTCTATAGGCACCNCTTCCTGATATCTAATCTGAATCTTTTTTCTTCCAATTTAAAACCATTTCCCCTTGTCCTATCATTACACTTCCTGTCAAAGAGTCCTTCTCCAGCTCTTCTATAGGCACCCTTCAGGTATTGAAAGGTCGCTATAAGGTCTCCCCGGAGCCTTCTCTTCTCCAGGCTGAACAGTCCCAGCTCCCTCAGCCTGTCTTCACAGGAGAGGTGCTCCATCCCTCTGATCATCTTCGTGGCCCTCCGCTGCACCTGTTCCAGCCGGTCCATGTCCTTTCTGTGTTGAGGACTCCAAAGCTGGACACAGTATTCCAGGTGGGGTCTCACGAGTGCAGAGTAGAGGGACAGAATCACCTCCCGAGACCTGCTGGCCACACTTCTCCTGATGCAGCCCAGGACACGGTTGGCTCTCTGGGCTGCCAGCATGCATTGCCGGCTCATGTTGAGCTTCTCGTCCATAAGCCCAAGTCTCCCAAGTCCTTCTCCTCAGGGCTGCTCTCCAGCCATTCTCCACCCAACCTGTATTTGTGCCTGGGGTTGCCATGTCCCAGGTGCAGAACCCTGCACTTGGCTTGGTTGAACCTCATGCAATTTGCATGAGCCCACCTCTCCAGGTCCCTCTGGATGGCATCCCTTCCCTCTAGCGTGTCAACTGCTCCACCAAGCTTGGTGTCATCAGCAAACTTGCTGAGGGTGCACTCTATCCCACTGTCCATGTCTCCAGCAAAGATGTTAAATAGTACTGGTCCCAATACCGACCCCTGTGGAACACCACTCGTTACTGGTCGCCACCTGGACATTGAGCCATTGACTGCCACCCTTTGGGTGCAGCCAGCCAGCCAGCTCCTTATCCACCGAGTGGTCCATCCATCGAATCCATTAGTTTCCAATTTTGAGACCAGGATGTCGTGTGGGACAGTGTC
>QJSC01018489.1:407308-531366 GCA_003697955.1 Calidris pygmaea | reverse complement strand
GGGAACTTCACCAGACTGCCACGATTTCTCAAATATGATGGAGAGGGGCTTAGCAGCTTCATCTGCCAGCTCTCTCAGGACCCATGGATGGATTTCATCAGGTCCCATGGACTTATGCACATTCAGATTCTTTAAGAGGTCACGAACATCATCTTCTTGTACTGTGGGTGGTTCTTCATTCTCAGAGCCCCTGTACTTGCTCTCCGTGACTTGCTCAGTGTGGCCAGAGCCCCTGCTAGTGAAGACTGAGACAAAAAAGTCATTCAGTAGCTCAGCCTTGTCTGCATCCTGGGTGACCAGGTCTCCCGCTTCACTCCGGAGGGGACCCACAGCTTCCCTCATCTTACCCTTAACCCACAATGATATAACTTTAAATAGTTGATGAAATAAACTCTATGCTGTGGGCTGCTATTTACTTTTGATCAGAACACAAGACAAGAACTGATGATGGATACCAAGCCAGACGTCAATTTAAAAGCAATAAACCTCCCTCCCAATTACTCTGTGTGTACTCATGGGACACATTGCCACAACTTACCTTTAGCTTGGGATCCAAAAAATGATTAACATCTTAAAGTTAAATCGTCAGACAGGACAAAGTAATAAATGCTCAGAAGTGAAATAAATGCTTAGACCTTAAGAAGCAAACAAGGCACTATGAGGCAAGAATTTTAAAGAAACTTACTTAGCTGATGTATTTATGGTAAATAGGGATGTATAAATAACCAGACCAAGTAGCAAGGTTTGCTGGTCCAATATGAAGAATATTCTTAGTTAAGGCTTAGGCTCGTTGGTGGCAAACTATATCTGCCATCCTACAGCACCATATTATTATTATATTAGGTCTTTTAATATCTATTCTCTACCATGAACATCCATTTTCTGTGTCAACAATTACTGATGCATCAGAAGCGCGAATCTGGGTATGTATAACCCTCTATCTTTCCTTGTTTCTTAAAAGACATTTACTTACCCTTTCAGTGACTTCAAAAGATCTTCAAGGTTACTTGGAAATACTTTTCCGTGTATCTTGGAGCACTGATGTAATTAAGAAATCTTCTTGCTCACAAAATTATTCCAGATTTGAGAACTGGATCATGTAAATTCGTAGCACACTGGAAATTTCCTAAAAACCAAATTACAGAAGTATCAAATAAGCTTGATATTTTAGAAATAAAATTTCTAAAACATATTATTGCTTTACATTCCAGAAATTCACTTTAAAGACAATATCATGGGGCAGAAACTACATCTATGATGGTGAACTTGCCTGCCTAGTACCATGATCTGGATTCATTCATCCTAACTTCAAATTCTAGTGCCTTAAAAGTTCCCAATGTGAAAAAAGACAAGCACTTCTCAAGGGTAATTCAAGTCCCTAAGACCTGTAGCACGACAGGGATCCAAACCTATGCCTTATCGCTGGGCAGGGAGCATTAGCATTGACAACAAAGTCTTCTCTAGAGTGACAATTTGTGCATCCATCCAGCTGTAACTGGAAAGCAGAGCTGCTGATCCCTGGCAAGTGGACAGAATGGCTTTCATTGACAAGAACACTAGAAGTTCCTCTTCTCCAGCAGAGTCCAGCTTTCAGGAGTTTCTATGCCTCTTTCAACCCTGTCCCTAACACAATCATCCTTGGCTTTGGTTTCCAGCTTTCCTGACCTCTCAGCTTGACCCTTTTCATCAAAACTTTATTTTGTAGGAAAACATCTACCCAGACTGACTCATAATTCTGATGCAATTCAGGCTGTTCCTTCTTCTGGAGAAGCACAATCCAAACCCTTCACTGTGGCTGGGATTAATAGGAGAGACAGGGAAATGGTTAACTTTCTTCTTTGCTTGTTCTTTAATGACAGTAACGAAGAATCACACCATATAAAAAAAGCACAGTATCACTTCCCAACTCCATTATCAAAACAAGCCAGCAGGTGTACTAAGTGTAGCCCGTATCAGCATGGAATTCAGCTTCTGCTAAAACCCCAGGTGTTAATCCCAGCTGTCTGGCACTGGGAAGATCTGCAGTGCCAGTGCTGCAAGCACCAGAACCAGTTAGTGCAAACTAGTAAATATGTGCCTACCTGAGCTGTGGTCACCCCCTGACTATCATATACACCATGACATTAGGGACTGGTTTTAGTAAACTGGCGGGAATAACACTGGTGAACAGGAGAAGATTAAGTAGGCAAACTGGTGACCTAACAGACTGGGACTACTGAATGCTTCTCTAACACTAATGTTAACCAAGTTGCAAACAATAAGATATTCAACACTTAAGTGACCTTAAATTAAAACTTATCTCCTTTGACCTGTTTGCAACCTTAAAACTTAAAACTGCTGTCCTTGATCCGACACCAAAGAAACAATGAAATTAGAAGTAGCCGCCAGCAAACCCTACAATTACAATGAACTACAGTACTCTGTTTCTGAAAAACGTAAAGCACATTTTGTAACACCATATCATAAAAATATTTCTTACTAAAGCCTTTTCAAGCCTAGGTCATGGCCTACAGTTTCAGTTGTTTAATGGTTAGAACTTACTGCATTCTATTGCATCACGACTGGAGCTTGTCTTTACAGAAGCCAGAGAGACAGTGAATTAAAACTGGGTATAAATAGTTAGCTATTTAAATTACACATGCTTTATCTTCAGAATAGAATCTGTAACTCACCTTCAACATCCATCAATTTCTGAGCACCTTAATGCACCAAGTCACCTGCACTTCTTTAAAGAACAAAAGACATCCACAGAGGGACATCTGTTGTGTTGCTAGGCTCTCAAACACACGTTTTAATAGGTTTTCTGCTCTAAAGCACCAGTCAGGGTAACAGCAACGCTCTCTGGAGGAAGGTGCTGATTCTAACAGGCTACTAAGGATTGCCTCATCTTGGTTTAGGTAACGCAATGATGTCATGGTCGGTCATGCAGAATACCCATCTCCCTGCAGACAATGATCTCATGCTGTCAGGGATGGGGGGGGGGGGGTGGAAATCAGGACAATGCATTAAGAATTTATTTAAAATTGTTATTCTGCTCCTTGATATTCTTTTCTCTGAAAGCTTAGGTAAGACAAGCTTTTCACTGTAAGGAAACTTAAAAAACAAGTAGCTGAAATGAGCAACAGCATTTTTCTAATCTAGCAGAATATGTTCTGTAGGTTTTAGGAAGCTCATTATACAATATTTTATCTTAAAAAAATATAAAGCTTTTAAAAAAATCCTATGTAACAGAGATAGTGAATATAAAGACAATGCTACAATGATCTTTACAGGTACCAAATACTAAAAAATAAAGTGCTTCAGAAAGATCCAAAACTACTACACCCAGCAAGCTACCAAAAATGACCAAAGTCTCTCTGTATAGCAATAAAAGCAAAAATGTATTTTGCCTTCTATAAATGCAGTTGTTCAAACGCTTTTCTTTTGATAGGAAAATTATAAATAAAACAATGTTTATACTCCATTCCAGCCTGGATTTACTTATTCTACCTGGACCTACTGAAAATAAATTCATATCATCACATATCATCACTGCCGTAAGAACCACCGGGTTTCTTTTTAAAGCAATATTTATTTGAATTGTGAGCCAACAAGGCAAATTAACGACCCAGTGATAAAAATAATACCAAAGCTTCTCAGACAGGGAAGGAAGCAAATAACTGAATAGTCTCTAGTTACCAACTGTATCTTGAAATATGCAAACCACAGGAGACAAGACAACACATGCTCAGTGTATGTCAGCTGCTACAAAGCAATGACTGTAGCAGTATTAAAATACACATCCAAAAGAGAAACCAGTATCGTAAAACATGTCCTAAAAGATTAGAAAAGGGCACAGTTTTCCACCTCACATGATTGCAAGAGAAAATGTCAAGCAGTCAAAGCGGTTTTTTTTTTCACACATGCAAATATATATGTGGAACATTGTGCTACTAATGCAGGCATGCAAATTTTCCATTCTACCACATATAATAATAATTTATAATTATCTAATTAATAATGGAAGGAAAATATAGAAGATGACTGTATGAAAAAACTATTATTTGTATTTTCTGCGGGGCCTTAAATGAAATACTGCTACTATTAAATACTACTGCTACCACCACTGATAGAAGCATGCCAGTACTGTGACAGCCCTTCACATTGCTTCTGGTCTAGATGAGACCTTCAGAAAGCACTGACATGGGGCCAGCATTCTGATCTTCCAAAAGCAGACTTTCAGTTAGTCAGAATTCATCTGCAAAATCAGTGAGACCCAAAATTATTCTGAGAGCAGACTGGACCCTTGGTTATTAATTCACCTATACCTATTAACCACATCACCACTGCAACAGGAAATAGCCCCGTTGGGCTCCTTACTGCTACGGGCAAGCCTACTGAGAAACAGAATCATAAAATCCTTTTGGTTGGAAGAGACATTTAAGATCATCAAGCCCAACCGTTAACACAGCCCTGCCAAGTCCACCACTAATCCATGTCCCACCACTAAACCATGTCCCTCAGCACCACATCTACACGTCTTCTAAATACCTCCAGGGATGGTGACTCCACCACTTCCCTGGGCAGCCTGTTCCAAGGCTTGATAACCCTTTTGGGGAAGAAATTTTTCCTGATATCCGATCTAAACCTCCCCTGGTGCAATTAGAGGCCGTTTCCTCTTGTCCCATCGCCTGTTCCTTGGGAGAAGAGACCGACCCCCCCTGGCTACACCCTCCCTTCAGGGAGTTGGAGAGAGCGAGAAGGTCTCCCCTCAGCCTCCTTTTCTCCAGGCTGAACACCCCCAGCTCCCTCAGCCGCTCCTCACAAGACTTGTGCTCCAGACCCCTCACCAGCTCCGCTGCCCTTCTCTGGACACGCTCCAGCCCCTCAATATCTTGTAATGAGGATAATTAAAGGATATAATTACCAGTCGGAGGGTAAAAGACTAGATTACCAGCGCCATCCTTCAACCTCGCAGGGAACAGACCGACACCACTCCATCCAGGGCCGAGTTTAAAACTAAAGCTTTCTTCCCCTCCTCCCTCCCCCCCCCGCCTCCTTTTGTTTAGGCAGCTTCTCCACAAAAACAGGCTTAAATGAGCAAACTGTCTTGCCTTAAGCTGCAGGGAAAGCGAGCCCCTGCGCTCCCCCTGAGGGGAGGGCCCGGCGGCCGCTCTCCCCCAACCGCGCCCGGGAGGCCAAGCGCCGCGGCGGGTGGCGAGCCCACCCCGACCACCGCTCGCCCCGCCACCGCCGGGCCGGCCATGGCGGGTGGCTCCCCCCAGCCGGCTCCCCCCCCTCGGTGGCCCGCCCCACCGCTTTGTTCGGCCCGGCCGCACTCCCGCCGGCAGCCCGCCGGCCACCCACCGGCTCCGCTCCACCGCCGCCGCGCTCCGACCTACCTTCCCCGGGTGGCGGCAGGGAGCTGAGGGGAGGAAGGGGCGCCGGCCTCCGCCGCGGCCTCGCGGCTCCTCCCCCGCGCGGGGCGGGGGAGCGCGCCCGCCCCTAACGGCACGGCCTTCAGGCGCCAACGGCGGCAGCGCGCGGGCTGCGGCGGTGAGTCGGTGGCCGCTGCCTTCCCCCCTAACGCCCCCCGCCGATGCTGTGCCCCGCTGTGCCGGGCGGCTCCCGGGCATGAGGGGGAGGTGGTGCGAGGATGAAGTGGGGGCAGGGGCGCCATGGCCCAAGGGCCCAGCGCCATGGCCGAGAGGATCCCTTGGCATCATGGCCGAGGGGCACAGCGCCATGGCTGAGGGGGTCCCTGGGTGTCATGGCCAAGGGGACAAGCGCCATGGCTGAGGGGGTCCCTGGGTGTCATGGCTGAGGGGATCCCTTGGCATCATGGCCCAGGGTCACAGCGCCATGGCTGAGGGGGTCCCTGGGTGTCATGGCTGAGGGGGTCCCTTGGCATCATGGCCCAGGGTCACAGCGCCATGGCTGAGGGGGTCCCTTGGCATCATGGCCCAGGGTCACAGCGCCATGGCTGAGGGGGTCCCTGGGTGTCATGGCTGAGAGGGGTTCTGAGCGCTCCGGCCCAGGGGCCAAGCACCATTGCTGAGGGGGTCCCTGGGTGTCATGGCCCAGGGGCACAGCGCCATGGCTGAGGGGGTCCCTGCGTGTCATGGCTGAGAGGGGTTCTGAGTCCTCCGGCCAAGGGGCACAGCGCCATGGCTGAGGGGGTCCCTGCGTGTCATGGCCAAGGGGACAAGCGCCATGGCTGAGGGGATCCCTTGGCATCATGGCCCAGGGTCACAGCGCCATGGCTGAGGGGGTCCCTGGGTGTCATGGCTGAGAGGGGTTCTGAGCGCTCCGGCCAAGGGGCACAGCGCCATGGCTGAGGGGTTCCCTGGACCAAGTTCAGGTTGGATATTAGGAAACATTTCTTTACTGAAAGGGTTATCAGGCATTGGAATGGGCTGCCCAGGGAGGTGGTGGAGTCACCATCCCTGGAGGTATTTAAGAAACGTGTAGACATGGTTCTTCAGGGCATGCTCTAGTGCCCAAGATTATTGGTTTGTGGTGGGGTGCTGTGTGGGTGGGTGATGGTTTTGGTTTGGTTGTTGTTGTGTGTTTAGGTGGTGGGTGGTGGTTTTTTTTTTTTTGTTGTCGTTGTTTTTTTTTTTTTTTTTTTTGTGGTTGGACTCGATGATCTCTGAGGTCCCTTCCAACCACTACGATTCTGTGATTCTGTGATTCTGTGACATCATGGCCAAGGGGCACTGGGTGCCATGGCCAAGGGGGCCAGCACCACGGCTGAGGGGGCTGGGGCGCCATGTCTGACGGAGGCCTGAGCACTATGGCTGAGGGGCCTGGTGCCATGGCTGACGGGTCCCTGGACACCATGGTTGAGGAGACATGTAGACCTTGCTGTGGAGGACTGGGCCCCTCCGTGTGCTCTGTCACACAGGGAGGGACATAAAGAACAGGGCCCTTTGGCTGCCCGCTCTGCCCCATGTACCCACCTCACCACCCCTGTGGGACAGCCCACGCGAGGCTGATGTGGGTTTTTGAGTGCTGGGCCTGTTGCGTGATGTTTGACTTGGTGTAACTCAAATCCTGTTGTTTTTTTTTTTGTCTTCTGTTTTAGTTCCTCTGCGCGCTGAAAAATCATACCTTTCTGACAGAATGGTGGTTTATGAAGGTAATGGCCATCTGCAGTAATTTGTGGGGATGGTTAACACAATCTTGTAGATTTCAGCGAGCTAGGTAAGTGTGAGTGTAGCGGACTGTGTCCAAGCAGGACCTTCCCCTTATGGTGGGGTTTATTCCCCACTGCTGCATGAGGAAAGCTTGGACATCACAGAGCCAATCGACAAATGCCTGCTGCCCTGCCATCCAGCCTCACACAACAGCCGTCTGAAGCTGAGGGCTAGTTTCAGCTTCACCACCAACTTGCAGGTCAGTTAGTTTCGTATTTGTACATTGACCTTTGGTGGCAGGAGTCAGAGTAAGTTTAACATTAGAAACTAAGTTTTCCAGCATCTCACAACAGGCGCTAGTCTGTTTTTTTGAGTCCAAAAATCCTCAAAGCTTAATTGTAGAAGCTACTTCTACTGGGAGCGCAAGATGGAAATTTGATGCTCCTTGTTTTTGTTGAGGGAAGATGAGTGGTGTTATCAATATGTCACAGTCATCTCAATGTAAAGATAACTAAGCTAATTTTCGCTAATGTTAAGAAACTTAGCACTGGGGAGAAAGTTATTTAACAAGTTCTTCTAAGGCTGAATCAGTAGCTGGGAGAAAATCAGCACGAATTCTGCCATAGAGCTATGCTGCAGGATACACACAGGCCAGGAAAACAATGTAATCATGGTATTTTGAGCAGGGGTCGATTTGCATGTCTAAGCTTGGTTTCTCAGCAGGTGTGGGTAGTGTGTTTTGGCCGCAATTGTTACAGATTTTTGAGTACGTGGCTTTCTTTTTTTTTTTAACAAAAATGTAGGGACACATATGATGAAATCACGTGTTTGTGTTTGTTTTTCCCGGGTAGCACAAGGGAGAAAATTACCCTTTCTGAAATGGTGAGTCCATTTGTTTAAAAAAAAACACCAACCAACAACTATCTAAGATATAAAAATACAAGATGTCTACTATCCTCCTCACTAAAAAGGAAATAGCCTTCCATTGAAGCAGAGGAAACAAAACAGCAAGTTCTTTAAGTCGTCTCCCAGGAGACACATTTTTTCCCAAGGCCTTCATGTGATCATTCTTCTGAGTCAAAAACGCTGGTGTCCAAACATGGTGATGACAGGATTTCTTTCTGGCAAGTAAAATAATGACTCCCCTTAATTCTGGTGGGACAGAAGAGAGGGCAATGAAGTGGGAATTTTGCGGTAAACTCGGAAGGCTAGTCTGTAGTTACACCTCATCTGCAGGTGTAAATTGTACGTGCTATAAATAGGTGTGTTGTGTTCGGTGTAGTTGATACAGGAGCTGAAGTTATCTTGAAAAGACCCAACACGTTGGGCTGCAGAGAATCCAAGGCTGTTTGGGCTGTAAGAACAGTGACAGATCTCAGTTGAAAGCAAGGGTCATCGGCCTTCTGCCAGGTTCAGATACCCTCCCAGCTGTGATTCTGCAAAAATACATCTTGATCTAACTAGGAAGTTTAAAATGAGTAGAGAATTATGGGAATTGGCCTTTGCTTCCCTTCTTTTTAATGGTCACCTTGTGGCAAAGGGCTGATGTAAGGAATGGCTTTTGCACCCGCTTAATTTACAACAGAGTCAATAGCATCAAAATGAAACTGAGAGTTGTCCTAGCACTTCTGAGAAATGCTGATCGCTGTCTCTAATTTCATGTTTCATTCCCAAAGAAGAAACTAATTGCCATAAAAGGAAGGGAGCAAAGGAAATTCACAGGTCGGGAGGCTGGTAAGGTCAGAGAGGTAGTATGTCTGTAAGAGGAAAAAACCATTCCATTATTTAAACTTGACATAGGTACTAAACTATCAAAACACAGGCAGGCTTAGACATACCATGGGCAGAAATGTAGGTGTCCAGAAATCTTTACTGTGGAAAACTTGCAGGGGGATTCAGAGGATTTAAAATCTGGGCTTTCGGACCCATAACAATATTTAAATACTTAAACTCACTACGTGGATGCAGCTTGTTAAAGGTTTAAATATTTTTGTGTATAGTCAGTTTAATTTTTATCTCATTGCAACTGGGAGGTTGTTTTGGAAGTGGTTATGCTGGACAGAACAAAAAGATGCACCTTCATCTCTTTCTGCTTATTGCCCCTCTTCATCTGTTTCAGAGTTTCTTAGCGATGCTCTTTATTGATTTGCAGGTGTTCAGAGGGGCAATGACTTTTCCCAGAAAAAAGTTAATTAAAATTACAAATAACTGTGTATATGTAACAGTATATAAACACACTGTTAATGTGTGTTTATCCTTTCCTACGTTACTTTGTATCATTTGGATTACTTTATGTGACTAGAAGTATAAAGGTTGCAAGATAGCAAGCATTACTGCATCATGTGCTATTTCTTGAAAAGAGATAAGATTGCTATCTTAAGTTTGCAAGGAAGCACATGAGATTTTCAAGCAGATGAAAGTATTAGTGATGAACAGCAAAGGTTGGTAATGGAGAATGGTGCCATCATTTTGGATTTCAGTTCTTTTACTTTGAGATACAAAGCTCAGAGGTAGAGTCACTGAAATCTGAATTTTTCTCAGAACTCAATTGCTGTACTACCCATGCAAATTCATTATCTCATTTGTCTCTCAACCATAAAGCAGAAATAGTAGTATTTTTTCACTCCTTACTAATGTTGTATGGCCAATTAATACAGTTTGCATAATACTTTTTGAGGAGGAATGTAATACCATTCTGTAAACAAAAATGAAACTTCATAGGCCTTCCCTTATTGTACATATTCTGTTGTGTTTACCTTTGATAGTATTAATACGAAAGTCTTACTTCCAAAACCGTGTGGAAACAATGTTAAAATGAGTATCATAGCAGGGTTGGGTGTTGATTTGGAATACTGGCTACTTTCAGTTAATAAATGAAATACATTCAACAAAACCAAAATCAAAAGCAGTGATGGGTACAGGGTATTTTAAAAGTGAGCAATGACCAGAAACTGATACTGATTTGACAATTTGCAATTGCTTTAGGACAAATGAAGAGAAAATGGGAAGAGAGAGTGAAGAAAGTAGAAGAACTAGCAGCTTACTATGAAAGAAACCCTCTTCCTCCAGTTTATACACCAAAACTGTCCAAACCCTTTCTGCCATCCTCTGTTTGGAAAATATTCTGTCGTCAGGCTGAAGCTTTCAATTATGTGAAAACCTGCAAAGAGGTAAAGTATTTGTTAGGTGAATGTCTCTACTCTTCAGGTACTTTCAAGGTTGAACTTAACTTAAAAATTTAGTTGACAGTAAAGTCTTTATCAGATTGCAAGTGGTTTGATTTTTTGTTTCTTTTTTTCTCCCCAGTCCTGAAAGAGCAAAGAGGTTTTTTTTTTTGTCTTTGTGGGAGATCATACTACACTGGAGGTAGCTCTAAGAACTATTAGTTCTAACATGTGAATTGATCTGTAGTGTTAACCTCTAACAGTAAAAGTGCTTTTTGGTATCATTGTAGTGATAGATTTATTCTTTCTGAAGACGAGCGAGCTGTCAGGGTTGGCAGGAGAATGGGAAGGTAGAGAGAGTTGAGTGGGAAGAAAGAGGAGGAAAAAAGGGAAGAAAAAGAGATAAACAGGAGGCAGAGACAAAATAAAAACAGTAGAACTCTCCAATAGCATCAGAGTTCCAAGTTCAGATGATAAGAAGTTATGAGCCAAATAAAGATTATGCAAAATGTTTTCAGTTCAATACTTTTCAAAATGATTGCTGCTTTTAAAGAAAGCACTGGCTTTTTTTCTGTGCTGTTTTAGGTGTTTAAGTCATCCTGATAGTCTCTTTTCCAAAATGCACTCTCATTGGTTTGGCAGTAGCGGGTTTTTTTTTTTTTTTAATTTCTTTTCAGGTTTCATTTTTGGATTTAAATAATATAGAGTCTAAAGAATACCTGCTATAAAGCCATATGCTGCCATCGTGTCCATGAGGCTGTTCCTTTCAGGACATTGTTCCTCTTCCCATTAGATGCGCTTGCCACTGATCAGAAAAAAAAAAAGACTTTACAGAGAAAAGAGAGTTTATATTAATACAGAGCAAAGAAAAGCTTCACATTTTTACTCATGTAACTGAAATCAGAATGATGTTCTTAATTAAAAACAGATGCTACTTAGCATGAAAAACGATAAGTTTTCTTAAAGTTTCCTAGTATTTACAAACCTTTGACCAAAGAAATGAATGTCAAATAGGAACTTAGAATCATAGACTGAAGTTCTGAAGACTTTAACTGATTTCTTGAAATAAAAAAAAACACCTCCAATGCTTTTATTTTAAAAGGATGTTCATGTTTTTGCCTTGGAAAAGAACACACAGAGTGGACAGAGGTTTTACCTTGTGACAACGTATAAAGAGCTTTGGTTTTATTACACGTGAGTAGTTGAGAAAGTCCCCTGTATGTCGCTGTAAGACAGTACTATACTGGATATACTATTGGCTGGCAATGACTGTTACTGGGTAGCTATCCCCAGTACCCATCTGCTGCTCTGGCTAGCACAATCTAAGACTCAAGTTTTATACGAAAACTAAGCTTGAAATTTTTTTCTCCATTTGAAAATTAGATTAATTTTTCATACAGTTGGAAAAAAGTCTGTGTAGTCTCCTTTTTAGTGCTTAAGACATATGAGCAATAACTTACTAAGTTTTTTACTGTAGTTTCTATTATTCCTTAAATTCTTAACAGTTTTTCTGTTGACAGAATGTGTTGTAAAACTTAAAGGGGATAGGGAGGAGGAGAACACTTAACAAACAAATTCTAGGCCAGACAGATATCTTTGTTGATATTTGATGATGAAGTTAGTTACAAATTTTTCAAAGCACTTTTTTTTGATATGGGTGGTTGATTGAAAAATAAAGGAATATTTAGGACTTGTGGGATCCATGTTTGCAGCTGATAAGTATGTATTAATGTTTATTATGAGAGGTTGTGATTTGTTTATGTTTTTCCTTAGCATAGGTTATAAAACGAGTCTTATGCATTGCTATGAAGTCATTCCTGAAAAAGAGGCTTGCAAACTTTATTTTGATTTGGAGTTCTACAAACCAGCAAATCCCGGTGTGGATGGCAAGAGTATGGTTGTGAAGTTAATTGAGGTAAACTGGAGCAAAGTCATGTTGTAGCTTAATATGAATTTGTTGTTGATTTAATATGAAACAAAAGTATTTACCACTTTATCTTGATTATTCTGTAGTACAGTGAAAAAGAATTGTAGACCTAGTGGTTATTTTTAAGGAAGTAAAAAGTACTTCATTAAAGCACAGTGAAAGGTCAAGATACAGAATGTGAAAGTGAAAGGAGAAAATGGAGAACGCTGGTTGTTGGAATGCTTGTATTCACTCTAGGTTTACTGATAGGATAAGTTTGCTTTTGCGGATTGTTTTATGTGCTCTGGCACTTGGAAGCTGTAAAACTGAAGGAGTGTTTAGGTATTTTTCAGTGTAGCATCAATAAAAGTTCCATTCCTCAGTCTGTTTCCTTTGCCAGCTGGTGCAGTATGTCAAGGCTTAGGCAAGGCTTAGATTTTAGGTGTCTTCAGGTGGCAGTTCATTATAGTTGAGTTTGATGACGTAGAGAACATGAGGTGACCGCACTTACCAATTTGTTACCTGAAGTTAAATATCTTTGCTAATCATCAATTTTCTTAAATAGTGCAAATTTCCAGTTTATTGCGAATCTGATTGGAAAATGAGCTCCACTGCAGATTCAGTATGTCAGAGGTGGAAAATAAAGGAGGTTTTTAGAGGGATATTTTTTGTTCCAATAAAATCTCTTTGTGAGTTGCCATTTAGTTGTGAGACTCCTAATGCTTACATGTCCCTAGCTAGAAAGGAACAAAAGAAAAACACGATTGAGGTCATTCCTTTGTAAAGAACTCTTGATACAGAATCTGGAGGGGTTTACTCCATTGTGGATCAATTCTGAAATCAAGAGATTCCTCAAGTTAAGAAGAGAACTTTGGATGTGCTGGGTGGGGGTTCCAAGATGCTAAAATCCAAAGCTTCCAGAGCCTTAGGTTCTGAATCCCAGTCCTGAACAGGAGTAATCACAAGATTAATTTATAGAAGGTTTTCAGAGCTATTTAGAGCCAGACACCTTATGTTTTCTGCTTATTAGTGTTCATTGGGTCATAACAATGAATTACCTAAATCAAACAGTGAATGCCAATCCTATATATATATGTATGGCCTCTGTCTTCCATCCAAGGCGAGCCTGCAATACAAACATTGTCACTGTGGGTGTGAACTGCTTTGTGGTGGAAAAAAAAAAACCACAAAGATAAAGGCATTAAATTTGACTTTGACCTGAAACTGAAAATCTGCTGAGCTTATCACTGTTAGTATATTCAGTGACTTGCATATTTCGGGAAATACAGTCTAGGTCAAATTTTCTATGTTATGAGTTAGTTTGAAAAAAAAAAATCTTGAAAAAAAGATGTAGAATCTGCATTTGTGTTAGGTTTTATAGATACTGCTATTAAAAATGCTAGAGAAAATAGCCTAATTAATATTTATAATTTCAGCTTGTCAGCCAAAAATTAAAAGAACTTTATGATGTAAGTTGTTCAGCCAAAGATGTCTTGAATTTAGATTCCAGTACTGATGAAAAATTTAGTCGACACTTAATATTTCTACCCCAAAAGACTGCATTTAAGGATAATATTCATGTTGGTAAGTGTGTTCTTTTCTCTTACACTGAGAAGCTGTCGCACTCTGTCAGACTGTCTTCATGCCCAGTTTTCCTTCTCTTTTCTCACCCTTATCTCTTCTTCTCTAGCTCTGCACCTTCTCTCATTCCAGTTTGAGTAAATCTTGTACTGTATTTCTTCTTCTTTTATACCTCCTGTGTTTTTTAAGTAGTTTCTTCCTGTGCAGTGTGTGTGTCCCAGCAGGGGATTGCAGAGAGCACCGGGACTATGGGCTCTTTGCTTTGAGTACCTAAGGACAGCACGGTGATTAATGACACAGCGCTGGGATTCTTTCTAGCCCAGTACAACAGTACTGAAAATCTTGTTTTCCTTTTGAATTTACTAGTTAATTCATGGGGAGTTCACGTGTACTGCTGGATCAAAGCTGTGTAGGGTTGACACATGTTTTGTGTTGCTCTGAGGAATCATCTATGAAAGGTCTTGTCAGCAGGAACAGCTGGAGTAGAGCAAACTGTAAGAAGCTGGATCTTGTAGGTCTGCATGCATGTACAATTATTTTTTTTTCCCCAGATATTTTTAATAAACGCATGTAGTCCATGGCCTAAGTATCACTTCAAGCCAAAATTCAGATCCTTACTCCAACACAGAGAAGCCATAGGATTTCTCAGAACCAATTTTTTCAGCTTTTTTTTAACATTAATATACCTATTTCTCATTCTTAGGAGCAGCAGAACCTGTGTCCCTAAACCTTTTGAGGAGTAGCCGATGTGGCAAGTGAAGCACATTGGCAAAGTTATAATCAAATGCTTGTAATACTGGCTGCCAGCCCCAAGTGTGACACAGAGCAGTCATTTCTTACATGACGTTGTGGTAACAGCTCCAAACCCTAAACACTTAAATGGGGTAACTGCAATTTTTAGTTCAAAAGTATGGTCTCAAACTCCTCTGCCACTGTAAAACTCTTAAGTAACACACGGATGATAAATAATTTGGTGTGACAGCGATTTTAGCCTGTGATCTTGATAACAAGATTAAATTAGGCAGTTCTTTCAGTAGAAGCTTGAACTGTTTATTCTGGTCCATTAGTCAAGTGTTCTGAGAATTTGACATGTTTACTCTCAGACTTAAAATATATTTAGAGATTGCGTGTTCAACTTCTGCCTTTGCCTTTCCAACAAAATGTTGAAGTCACAGTAAAAATTTATTTTCTTTTATAATTGAGATACGTAAATATCAGTGTTAAATTCATGCCTGTTACCAATAGTATTATACTCTAGACTTTTCATTAATGCATTTTAGTAACCTGCTTGACAAACTTAGCTTAAAATGTATTAGCTTTGTACTCTGTGCAAAATACTGTGCTGTAGTAAATAACTGAAAATGCAGATCACTTCATGAATTAATTTCACAGAATCTATATGAAAATTCTTTGAGGTGATGGATTTTGTCTAATAGTAAACTTTAAAAGGTTAATATATTTTTCAGACACATTCAAGTGTTGTCTCTTTTTTTAAATTCATCATTGTGTTGTTCCGTCTAATAATAATTAAGATGAGGTATTGGTATTTACGTGGCATAAACTAGAATATGAACTATTGCATGTTGGATGACATTGTTTCATAAGCATTTTATGCCAGGTGTCATGCACAAAGTGCATGGGCTTAAAATGAAATATGACTAAAAACATTTAGTATATAATATTTGGAATTAGTTACTAGTTCGAATGAAAATACAGGGGCTGAGTTTGTAGTTCATGTAAGAAAGCACAGATCATGTAGGTCCAAAGGAAAGCTGTGGAGATCAATGATTTTTACACAATTTTTTTTATATATTTTTTTTTATAGTTGTATAGTTAGTATAGTTTGTTACAGTTTTTACATAGTTGACAAATCCCGAATATAAAAATACTGTCAAGGATCAAAAGTGTGAAATGCAGGGTTCAGTTCCCAGATCTGATCAGTCAGAAAAAACGGAAGAGAGAAAACAAAGGTGTGTGTGAACAATCAAGACCTAACACCCAAAATAATCTTTTACTGACATGTTGCTGTTCTGACACCAGACTGATCACTACTTAATTACACACACAAAAAAGGAAGTGGTCAACCAGGACTTTAAAAGATACTTGATCTTTTATGATTGAAATTAACTTCAGTTCTGAAATAGGTACGTTTTCCCCCTGAAGATCTGAGTAACTCCTGTTACAAACTTCAAAAATTCTATGTGCATATTTGAACACTCAGAGTTAAAACTATTTATGACAATGAATCATTTGTGTGCCTCAGCAGTCCTGTAATTAATTTTGAGAATTGGTGACATTAATGCTCGATACACCCAGCCATTCTGCTGATACGCAGCACAGGAGGAACCTATACTTCATATTCTTTCAGGTTCCCCATGGAAGCTTCAACCAACAGCTGCAGAACCCTCCGTGCCACGATTCCTTCTGCTTTGTAGTTTTTCTTCCACATCTGTATTTATTCTTTTCTTTCTCCCTGCAAGTAATTTTGCCCTGGTTCTCAATGGCCTGTCTTTGGCTACCATCTGGCAGAGCCTGGGGTGCAATGGGAGCTGGATTACAACGCTAGGAGTTTGAAAAGTCATTATAAAATACTTTTGTAACAGTAATTTTTTGTTCCAGTAAGCCCTGGTCAAACTGTTACACCAGTTGATACACCGTGAAGCTGCAAGTAAACCTTTTTTATTTTCTGAAAGTGAAATTAGGGAAAGCATGTATTGAAGAATTTCACTAAGTGGTACTTGAAATATTAAATCAAACCAGGACATTTGTAAAAATTGTTTCCAAACATGGGTTTCTTAGTTAAGAACCAGAACCATTTTGTGCACTTGGGCTTGGTCCAAAAGAGTTTTTTAAAAAATCCAGAACAGGAGAAAAGCAACCCTAAACTCCAACCACTTCCATCTTGGCCATTTATGAAAAATGTTTGCACAGGAACTATCAAGTTCTCTTTTGACTCATAAATGATGTTAATCTGCTTTTGGGGGTTTTTGGTATGTGTTTGTTTTTAAGGTAACTTCGTGAGAAGCATTTTGCAGCCTGCCATGAGGTTACTGAAGAGCAAAGCTGCTGTTGTGACTCCAGAAGGAGGAGCAGGAGATGTTCTCCAGTGTTCTGCGAAGGCAGCTGGGTTAGAAGGTTCTCTTACAAACCTCGCAGCCGTTGAAGATGCTTCCGAAGGGCGGGCAGCCATTGCTCACGAAACAAAGGACACGGAAACATCACACCAGGGAGAAAATTCAGAATTTGCCTTTCTAATAGTAAATGGTAAAGATGGAGACAAGCAACTTTTTGTGGATCTAGGTAAATATAAGAAGTGCTTTTAAACCTCTTTGGGGGTAGAATAAATGTTAAATGAGATGTTCCTTAATCTTTGATTAATCCTTAATCTTATTGTTGTCCCTATGGTCAGAATTTAAACCAAATACAGTACGTGTTGAAACCCTGATCATAAATGCTGTACTTTAAAGAAGCCTTAGAGTCTTGGTCCGTGGAACTACTTCTATTACTACATTTAATTATTTTCTTCCGAAGTTTGAAGAAACTCTTGCAACACAAGACTAATTTTATTCCTAAGGACCTGATGCTCCTATGTGTATTAAAAGAGGATAGCGTGTATGGCTTTTGTGTCATTTCATTTGAATTAGAAGCTGCTTAATTACGGAACAAGCCTTAAAGGCATGATGTTCTGTATTGTTCTACACGTGTGAATTGAGCCTTCGTCCCCTCTTTGGAATGGCAGTTTCAGGCTTTAATGACAGAAATGTTGGGTTGGGCACTTCATGCCCCAGCTGGGCTGAGCCCGTTCGTAGTATTAAAATGTTAAAAATCTCCAGGAGCACAACAGCCACAGTCAAACCAGAGGTAGGAAGTTCCACCTTCTCCGTCCCCACAGCTGGTTGCTCTGCTTTTCGCCCCCCATCTTTGTGCAATGAAACTAGCTTAGCACCCTTTTGCACAGCAGTGTCTTATGTGCTTGAGGACTTCATCATGGGTTTGCTCAGACTTCTCTGAAGAATCCCCAATTCCTTCAAAATCTCATGGAACTCAGGATTCAATTTCTCACTGGCTTTGTCAGTATCTCTGACTTGTTGAAATGCAGTCCCTAAGCTATAAGGCCCTATAATAGGCTTCTCCATGACTGGTTCAGGATTACTTTGCACCTACTGTTCAAAAGTAGTTGTGAGTGGAAACTGAAAACGTTATTTACTGCATCACCTTTTAAGAATTCAATGTTACTCCCCAAAAATCAACCATCCTCAATATTTATGTTACAACATTACCTCAAAACTGGAAAGCTAAAATCAAACGAACTGGAAATACTGAGTTACATCATGAGGCTGCAGTGATAGAAAGCTATGCGGCACTCCTGTTACATCAGTTCTGGAAATTCTTTTATCTTCGTGAAAATGAAATGCAACCCACAAATAAAGCACCCACGTCCTCAATAAATTCTTAGATTAGGCAATGTTTAAAGATACCTCATCTTTTTTGTTGTTGGTTTTGAGACTGGAATTGACTTTTCTGGGTATGTGCTTCAGACAAGTGGTGTCTGGTCCACAGAAAACAGGAAGTTTGAGGAATCTTAAGTCTTTTCTGGTTAAAATACTAATGCAGCCTTTTATGCTTAGTTGTATTTCACAAAGTTTGTGTAAAAGCACCGATTTCTTATACTGAAGGGAAACTTTTAGCAATGGTAATGTCAGAATGATTAAAACACCTACATAGAAGTGTGGAGTGTCTTAATAACATAAGCATAAAATATAAATATACAATATTAAAATATAAATATTTATATAGACATAAGAATGTACCTGTGTACTGTGTTGCCTTTCTCCTCTGGGATGTCAGCCGAAGTCAGTGAGAGTTTTTGTCCGTCCTTTAGGCCCCTGGCTGGGTCTAAGAAAAACTGTTTAATTTACAAGCTCTAAGTATCATAACTCCCAGCCAGCATTGTTATGTTAAGAAATACTTGTTTTCCTGCAGGAGTTTATACAAAGAACAGAAATTTCCGGATGTATAAATCATCAAAAGCAGGAAAAAATGTGATTCTGAAGATAGCAGAGGATAATCAGTTTGTCCCTCACTGCGAAGAGAATGTTTCCTTGGAAGAAGCCTATTTTCTTTCTTCCTTGATCTGCAACATTAGGTAATTGTTTCATTCCAATGGATTCGAAAATATTTTAAATACTTACTTTAGTGGTTTTTCTCCTGCAGTGGTTACAAATAACTGCTATCAATGGGCAGTTGTTCCATGAACATTGTTACAGTGTAGTTTAGGAGTTTCCAGTAGAATTCCTTCAGTTTGAAGAAAAAATTTCTTGGGACTCTTTTTCCTTTTTTAAAATTTTTTTTTTTTTTAACTTACCTTCAATTGGTCAAGGAACAGAGAACACATGGTGCTGCTTCCGAGTTGTGCCTCGTTTCTCTCTTCTGTATAGCTTTGAAGGGAAAACTTACAGTTTTCCAGTTAATTAAATTTGAAAAGTCTAAATATTTTCTGAAGCATGATTAAAAAAGTAAAAAAAGGATTTTTGTCCGTGTTTATTCGTGTTTCCCATTTGGTACAGATCCCTCCACAGGTTGGATACTGGTACATAAAATAATCAATTTTTCTGTATCTAAACCTCTGATATATCTTACCCAGAGCTGCCTGTATCTTAAGATGATCCCAATCGTTGCTGCAGCAGAGAGAAGGTTAAAATGGTACATCCCTCTGAAGGGATTTTTGCCAGGATCCCTATGTTGGTGCTCCAGAGGAGGGATCCCTGCCCTCTGCTGGTGTGTGAAGTGGGGGGAAACCACCCAAACCAGAGGAAAAAGTGCCTCAGGGACAATGGAAGGTGGCATCAGGATGGCAGGGAGCAGGTGGCCCAGGACTGTCCTCTGTTGTGTCACACTGCGTTAATGTCACAGGATGTTACACTATACCACGTTACACTGTAAGAATCACACAATTTCCTTTGTTTCCTCTTTTCTTCAGAATGAGGGATGACACACACGTGCTGTCATCTGCCTTTCCTGAGGAGAGAAGAACATCTGCTATTTTAAACAGGGAAACTCCCAGAAGTAGTAGAGGTACCTCGAGCCTTTTCCACTCTATAGTAAAAGAGAAAAAAAAAACAAACCCTCTTAAATTGGAGGTGCTGTGACCGACACCCCCGACAACCTCTAGGAGAGGTGGCCTGAATGGCACTTGCCCTCCCCTCCTGCCCCCACAGCTGTCCCACACGGTTTAAAGATGGATGGGAAATTAACACTGGGTTTACCCCTGGTTTTATTGAAGGGTTTGGTGCAAATCAATCACGTGCGTTTTGTGTCTGTGCTCTATATAACAATTACCTTTCACAGTAACCAAATCAGTAACAGTGCTTATCGATGGGCTTTGTTTTAACAGATCCCATGGAAGGTTATCAAGAGTCACCATATCCAGAAATTGATCATTTTGTTCGTTCTTTGGTTAATAAAGACGGGGTGCAAGGAGGTAAAGACCACTTTGCTATTTAGAAATGAGTATTCCGCAGCGGTTTTTAATGAGTTAATTAATTATTTTTTTTCCCCCCAGGGATACGGCGATGGAATTACTTCTCTCTGGAAGAAATACTTGTATACGATATTTCTGGTTATCGTTGGTGTGAAAATATTGGAAGAGCTCACAAAAGTAACAACATAATGTATGTTCTTGGACTATCCACTTTAAAAGAGCCTTTTTTTATTTTCCTGCTTAACTGTTACTCTATAAAAACGCTGAAAAAAGTCATCTTCACGCTCTTTAAAATACCCACCTAAAGATGCCAACATTACAAGTCAGAGTATGGCAAAGCTGTTAAGTGGAACCGTGCTTTGATGCTTCTTCATTAGGAAGCTGAACAATCAGAAATAAGATAAAGAAAACAGATCAGTCCTAAATTAATTTACAGGGCATCTTAAATTGCATTTTTAAGTTATTCAAAAGACAAAGGTAGCTCCTGCCACCACTTCTGTCGAGATGAGTTTTGCCAGTGACTGCAAGGACTCAGACTTCTTTTTTTTTTTTTTTTTTAAGCAAAATTAGTGTTGAAAAGTCAGGATATTAGAATTGCAATATGTCATTAGTAGAAATGTTTTAACTTAAAACTAATTCTATATAACATTTAAAATAACTGAAAGATAAATAATGTGTTTTTGAGAAAGACGTATCTATATAAAAAGCCCCACAGCCAGTAGGCTCAATGAACTGGGTTGTCTGATCAGTTGACAGGAAACAGTGATTTTTATCTGTTTTTTATAATGAAATGATCTGTAACAGTAGCAGCAACAAAATCTTATCTTCCAGTTTAGGTCCCATACACTAATCTTACTTTAAGCTTGGAAGAACAAATCATTAATATAATGAACTTAAACTAATTTTCATTTTCAAATGCTAGTCTTAAAATATATTTCTTTTAAGACTTAAATGAAGAAACCTGAATTTTGTTGGAAGTGTGTAAGAAGTATGTCAGGGCATGAAAGCCATATCCATAGATGGGGGCAAACAAACCCTGTCCATTTAGTGTCAGAATTTCATACTATGCCCATTCACTTCATTTATGTGCTGTTTCTAAACCTTAAATTATTTCATTCTTAGGATTCTGGTAGACCTAAAGAAGGAAGTCTGGTATCAAAAGTGCCACGATCCTGTCTGCAGAGAACAAAACTTCAAATCACAAAGTATGTATTCTGCCATTTCCAAGCAATTACGCTTAATACTTTTTGGAGCATTAACTTAACTTTACTTAATGCCGTGTATTTGATTTAGGTTTTCCATTACCACCTCGGCTCTGTCTCCCTTTCCTTTTCAAAGAGGTATGTTTTGATCCTGTCGACAACGCTGAAGTTCTTGTGAGTAAAGCTGTGAGGTGGCACCTCCATATAGTCATTTCTGAGTTCTCCAGCAGCAGCTCTAGCATAAAAAGTAGACAAGATCCCGGAATGCTCCAGTCAGAGGCACATCTAAGTCAGTGACACTCAAATTTGAAGTTCGCTTAACTCCATTTTAGTGTATTAAAGCAGTTCTGTTTACCCACAGGGGCAGAATATTTAAACTGACCTGATGCTGCACTGAGACTCTAAGCTCTGACCATAATAGTTTTTTCCACTGAGTAAGCAGTAAGAGTTGGCGTCTTTGCAACTTGTAAATTTACACTTCTAATTGTCATATTACAGACACATATGTGCCATATTAATGGCACATTAAGCGCTACTTAACACTAATAGCTATTGATGATCTGCTTATTTCATAGAAAGTATAATTTAAATGCATTTTCAGGTCCTGACAGTATGTTTAAACACACACTAAAATTAGTTTTAACCAGGGACACCTCCCACCAGACCAGGTTGCTCCAAGCCCCATCCAGCCTGGCCTTGGACACCTCCAGGGATGGGGCAGCCACAGCTTCTCTGGGCAACCTGGGCCAGGCTCTCACCACCCTCACAGCAAAGAATTTCTTCCTAATATCTCATCTAAATCTCCCCTCTTTCAGTTTAAAAGTGGAATAAATAGAATTCTTGTTTCTAAAAGGAAGAAGAGTGTGCATTGGTGGATGAAAGGGGGAACTCAGAAGAGAAACCAGAGCCACATTCTAAGGCATTAGACTTGTCAGAAAGCTCAGTCTCTCTAGAAAAAAGCTTCCTGTGGTCAGACAGCGAGTGGGACAACGCAAGCGATGATGCCTGTTTCCTCGAAGCTACCGATGACGTGGAACTAGCTGAAGCTGCAGATGACAGTCTGAATGAAGCCATGGAAGAAATTCCTGATGAAGTTCTTCTGGAAGCTTTAGGGCAGCAGGACCCTTGCGCTGAAGGTGGCAGGTGACCACAGACCTGGCCGGCAAAGGGACGGCCAGCGACAAAACCTGCTTTAACCAAAGGTGCATATCACCTGCCTTCTGCCAAAGGCACTGCCACCGAGGCCAAAAATGCTCTTCCAGAGCTGAAAGACAAAGAACTGAGCAACAAGTATCCTCACAACTGCATGACCTTCAACAAGCAGGAGGAGATTGTGGAGGATTACACGGGGCTGACGGGTACTGGACTGAAAACTCCTCACAAATGATGCTCCAGGTTTAGCACTTTTAACCCCCACTGCTGTACAGCTTCTGTTTCCTTAGCTGTACGTCTGAGTTTTAATGAGAAGCCAAGTAAAATAGATTTCTTTACTTCCAGAAACAGGAGGAAATTTTTTATTTCAAATACAAATGTAATAAAAATATTTATCAATTAATAGTTCGACCACTGACTATGCGTTCTCTTTTAAAAGTATATATTGCTTTCAAGATCACATTAATAACCCAAGACTAAAACCCAACGCTGTCAACAGAGCACAGAAAAGTTTTACTACTTTACCTGGAATTGCTATTTCATTAATCTCACTGATGTTCTGAGTATTTGACAACAGGAGACAATCTCTGATGAAGTCACTGACTTCTTCTAAACACTGAGGCGAAATACAGCAACAATGATTAAACAAGCTTTAAGCACTGACCATTCTAATAATTGTGCCTAATGAATGTCAATAACTCTATTAAAACGACTTAATGTTTCTTTGGTGACTTCCCTCTTTGTGCAGCCAGAGCCTTTTCCAATTTCTTATTAATGTTCTGGAAGTGTCTTTCTGCTCCAAGAATTCCCCGTGACTCCACCAGAAGAGCAGGGAGGCTGGCACTTCCGTACTGTTGTTGAGGGAATAAAATGACAAGGCAACATTTTTAGTTCTTGGGAAGGGAAAAAAAAAAAATCACTTACGTATCTGTATTTCTATTTCCTCTATCTGAAATGATGCAACATGGTTTTTAAGAGTGAAAAAGAGTCTTCTCCAAGGGTGGGATTTCCTTACACCTGGCAGGAACGTAGGAACAGAAAGCAGCACACCAGGTCCTGTGCATTAACTGCCTTACCTAAGGGGAAGTGCCAGAGCTTTCCCCACCACCTTTCAACAATAGCAACAAAAGAAATTGGTTACTTCTTTCTCACTCTTAATCTTTCTTCAATTTCTATGAAAAAAATCTTGGGCCTGAGGACAACCTTCTACGTCCTTTGAATTCCTGGACATAGACAGCAAGGGGGCGGGATCCTCTCTGCAATACTTTCAGTTTCTAACATGAGACCCCAAAAAAGAGTAAGATACTGTAGTTACAGCGACGATTCTCACGTTGCTCCCACAAAGACAATTAACAAAATACTGCTATTCAATGTAAGTTAAAGATTAATAGAAATGCCCCCCAGTCAGGAAACAAAAAAGGGCGGGGGTGGAGGGGGACTGATGAAGAACAGTCTAGAAACACCCACAAAATATGTACTTACGACCACTTTTTCTTTTGGGTTTTCCTCTCTGTAATTCAAACACTCCTGCTGTAAGTCCTTTAAATCAGTAAGTAACTCAGTTGCCTGCCTCAAGGAAGATTTCTTCTCCTGCACCTCGGCGTATTCTCTTTGCAGTTGCATCAGTTGCCGTTCAGCCCTGAAAAAGATCAAGGCTTTGATGACTGTATCTGCATCTTTATTTATGTATCTGTATTTTTATTTTATTTATGAACATAGTTCCTCTGAAAAAGACTCAAGGAAAAAGCTGTATGTTACAGGCAGCTTGGATTCGGGGAAGCCCAAGCGTTCTTCCAAAGAACATCATTCCTGTGTTGTGTATCTAAACGATGCTTAAGATTAATGCCAGGTTAGAGAAGGGGAATCGTGTGGCCACAGGAGACGGAAACTCCTCAGAGGCATCCCTGCCAAATTGCAGAGGTGAACGAAATATGTTCTCCCACCTCAGAACCAAAAAAGCTCTGTGCAAATTTATGATTCATCCCCTTTGTGATTCTAATGGTAACGTTAAGTGTTTTTCTTACGAACGTATGGCCCCAAATACCATCCCCGTTACCAGTTAACCCAGAGAACTTGCAAGAATGACTGTCTAAGCAACCGAAATATAGACAGAAGAGCTTATCCTGAGCTTTTGTAAAACCAGTGAAGCAATACAGAAGTACAGCTTCATCAAAATAAAATGAAAAAAACCCAGAAAAGCTCCCTTTCACTTCTGAATTATAAAATACCATGCTCAATTCTTCAGGCTATTGTTGCGTGTCATTAGCTACATACCCTATTTGTTCTTCCCTGAGCTGCAACAGTCGCTGCCTTTTCTTTTTGATGTCTGTTATAACCTGAAACAAATAGGGAGGAAAGTCATTGAAATGCTTCTGTAACTTCAAAGGCAAACATCTCAAATTTCATCAGCTTTTTCTCTTTGAAGTTTTAGGCTTCTGATTCTGGGTGTGGAAGAACCCAAGATACCAGACCTCGTAGACTGCCATTTGAAATTCGTATTTTAGACATTTTAAAGAACTTTAAAGGGTGAAACTCTCATCTCCATCCAAAATGCTCTTAAGGAACACCGGATTTACAAGCAAAAGGAGTTTGTGACATTTTTGAACTCCAACACAACCATGGTTTTCCTTTGTTTCTGTTTTAAAAATGCAGACTAAAACGAATGTATGTTCAGTATGATTGCCGTTAACTAAAGAATTAAGCATAATTAACCTGTCTTTAATACATCTGATTTAAAAACAAAACCAAAACTGATCAAAAATTTAAATTTCACACCTAACAAATCTGATTTTAAACAACTGTGTAAGAGGCAAAATAAGAACACTAGATCTGTATTCAAATTTTCATTTTACCTGCAGAGCAGCTTACTGCATCACTTCAAATTGACAAGACTTTAGCACACTAATTGCTACCTCCCAGAACAAGCTTTCTGTTGACTTTACTTGTTAAAAGTACTATTTTGTCATCGAAACATTTGCGGAAGAGGTTAATCCAGGCAGAAAGCTTCTTAAATCTCTGCTGCGGGGCATCCACCTCTCTCCTGATGAGAGCACTGCCATGTTTTCCTGCTCTTACACTAATTCCTCCTCCTGCCAACACTCCCCTCTTGCATTTTCAGCCAGTTAATACTCGGTCTGAATGAAGAGAGGAACCGCCTTCCTCCGAACAACGATTTTGCAGGTATTTAGGGAACGCAGCTCCCTTGGACTTCTCTCCTTTCAACTAAAGAATCCAATTCTATCCTCACAGGTCACCATCTTTTCTGCTCTCCCAGGTTTTATAGTCACCTATGTTTCTTGAAGGTGAGCTCTCAAGATTTAATGGGCTCTCCAGAGGCCTCACCAGTGTTTCACTGAATTTCACTGAATTTTAGAGTTGGAAGGGACCATAGAGATCATCTAGTCCAACTCCCCTGCTGAAGCAGGATTGCCTACAGCTAGAGCATGTTACTTAGGACTGCATCCAGGCGGGTCTTGAAAATCTCCAAGGAAGGGGACTCCACAACCTCCCTGGGCAGCCTGTTCCAGGGTTCTGTCACCCTCACCGTGAAGAAGTTTCTCCTCATATTTGAGTGGAACCTCTTATGTTCCAACTTGTGCCCGTTGCTCCTCGTCCTCTCACTGGGAACCACTGAAAAGAGTCTGGCTCCCTCCTCCTTCAACCCTCCCTTGAGATGCTTGTAGGCATTGATAAGGTCTCCCCTCAGCCTTCTCTTCTCCAGACTAAAGAGTCCCAGCTCTCTCAGTCTCTCCTCATAAGGAAGATGCTCCAATCCTTGAATCATCTTTGTTGCCCTTTGCTGGACTCTTTCTAGTAGTTCCCTGTCCCTCTTGAACTGGGGAGCCCAAAAAGAGTCATTCACATACGTAGATACCTACACATCCTAATGTGCATTTCTTCTTTTTACACCAGAATAGCAGTATATGTACGGAGTTTTACTCAGATCTTTCCCAAAAAACCTCTGGTGGTTCCCTGTTCTCTATTTGTGCAGTCGATTCTGTAGCACAGTACACTTTTTTTTGTATATTATTTTATTTCTTCTAGTCAACTTCTTGAAATTTCAATGCTCACCTCCATATGCTGTAGAATATAGTGATATCTATGTATTTACCTTAGCATTTTTCTTCTTCATGTTCTTTAACTCCTGGATCTCCGTTATCTACAGAGGAAAAGAAGAATTACAGAGGGACTATGGAATTTGATTTCATCTCCAGCCTCCTAAAAACACAGTTGCAAGAATTATTTGGGAATAATACAAAAAGCTATTTAAAAGCTACTACGCTTGGTTCAAAAGAAGATTACAGGTGTATCTTTCGTCTCTCCTCGGGCCAGAGGAAGACTGTTACACAAAATCAGTCATCCTGCACCAGTTAGTGCAAGCAATAATTCTTGTACCGATTAGTGTAATATTACCTAGCCTAATTTTTCTATAGCTTTCTAAAAAACGTATAAATCTAGTCATTTTAAAACTTGTCCATCACTTAGAACTAGTTTCAGTACTTATCCATTGTACTTAGCACAACTCCTACAAAGTTCTGAGTTTACTTTACTTGTTGTAATTAGTGAGAAGAAATCTTAGGCTTCCAAGTGAACAAGCTTTTTACAGTTAGGTTCAAACTGTAAATTAAAAAAGGATGATTTTTCCTGAGAAAGGCCTCTACACAACAGTTACTGAGAGGCCATAAAAAGGTTAAATCATCAACCTCTTAAAACAGTTTTATCCTGACAAGAGGTTAGAAAATTTGAAGTATCATAAAATAAATGTGTAAAGGACAACACAAACCCATAGGCATTTTGATTACAATGTAATACACGGCTCTATAATCACTACCACAAAATTGACTTTATTTATGGTCTACTTACCAGATCGGTGATCTGGTCCTTGAAAGCTGAACAGAAGCTGTTGATGGCTTTTCTGCAAACGTTTGATTCTATCCTTTGTCTGGAGGAGTCAGGGGGACAAAACACAACCCATTTGGTTTAGTGAAGGAGAAATCTCATCCAAAAGCATTCCTTGGAGCAATGAATAAACCCCAGTGTTAAGCAGCCGCTAGCACAAGCAACTGCGGATCTTTCGTGTACTAGCAATAGCTTAAATTTGGCTTTGAAAAACATCATCTGAGATGTGTCGTTCTTATGCTTGGAAAAAATATCAAATTCCTGGAGACCACCTCAAGATCACATACGAAAAATATCATTAAAATAACATCAGAACATAAGTGTGCAATACCGATTCCCTAAAAGACAGCCCATTAGCAAAAATGCAGGTGATTTGTTTTTAGAACTTTAGGTATTCAGCCATAGGAAAGCAGAATATTTACCTGTAATTTGCTGCTATCTTCTCAAATTCAGCCAGAACAACATCCAGCTCTGTAATATCTCTGGGAGATCTCTTCAGCTCTTTGGGACACCAAACCTCTACAGAGCATGAGCTAGCCACTGAAACAAGAGAGTAAAGAGAAGCACTCTACAATTCAGGTACTGGTTCTAAAATAATAGAAAAGTTAGTGTGCTCACCATTAAAATAACCATCTAAAAATTATCAATATTTTAATATGAAACTTGAGAAGAGGGAAATATGAATTATCTCATCTCTGATCTCGTCTCTGATGATGGAACTATGATAGACTTATCTGGGAACACTTTAGAATTTGGATGATCAATTACATACAACTTCTTATTTTTCATCATTTCAAACAAGTCCACTTTATTACACTAACTAATAAATTGTACAGTGCGCTGTAGATAAATCTGTGTGTGCTGTAAAAACTATTAGCCTGAGTTTGGGCAACCCCCATGACTCAAAGAACCATGAGTTGTTATATCATATTTGTATATGTTTTGTATCAATACCATATATATTTAAAAAAAAAAAAAAAAAAAAAGCTATACACAAATAGGTTTCTTTAAACTTTGCAATAGTATCACTAGCTAATTCCACAAAACTGCGTGCCAGGGATATCACACGCTTCACCCGCTCAGGGGAGCCATAGGCAGGTCCAGGGATGCAAACTGTGAGGATCAGAGCTCCTCAATTTAACTGTCACTAACAAGCATCTAGACCAAACCTGAAACTAAAGCCTTCAAATTCTACAAGCAGTATGCTGCTACCTATCAGAAATGAAAACCATTGAGTTATGGAAAAGCATTCATCTTGAATGAGGAAAAGCCGTATGGGAATTCTGAAAAGTCTACTTTACCAGAAGGATCTGCTGTGTTCTCTGATGATCTGTCCTCTGATGATTTGTTCTCTGATGATTTGTCCTCCGATGATCTGGCCTCCGATGATCTGGCCTCCGATGATCTGGCCTCCGATGATCTGGCCTCCGATGATCTGGCCTCCGAAGGCCGCTGCTTCTTTTTTGCTGGAGTTTGAGCAGTATTCAGGGCCTTCTGTGATATAAAAAGCAGATTAACTTCAAAAAAAACCCCAAACCCTTAGGTTTACTCATTTAAAGTTCTGAGAGATGGCATTTGGGCAGAACACACGGAAGTATTTCAGCTTCTCACGACTGACACATCAGTCACATTCACTGAGGGTTCTTTTGCCAGAATCGCAGCACAGCGGTCACACCCCTGGACTGCATTTTGCAGAAGGATTTTCAACACTTTCAATGTATTTCAGCACGTAAAACACTTTCACGCAAATTACTGTGTAGCTCCTTTGCCAAAGGCCTACTTTCTCCAGTCTGCAGAGAGTTAACCCTTCCTCAGTGCACCTGGAAGCTAAGGTGGCCAGAAGCATTTCACACTAATTGCAGTCTAAGCGTGGAAAAACACTCATTCCAAACCGAGTGGGCTTTTTTCTGTATTTCCAATATATATTCAATTTAATTTTATCCATGAAAAATTCAATTCTCATAAATACGTTCTTCAATACTGAACAACTATGAGAGATCTACATTCCATTCAGTATGCCACTCTTTAAGAACATACATTCCAGATATAAAGAAGATATAGAACATGTTCCCAAGAGAAGGGGCTACAGGACACAGGAACACCAGGCTGCTACATTCCCCATTGTCATGAGGCCGTAGCTTTACAGCGTTTCCCTTGGCCATCTACAGGAATACTTTGAGGATTAATTATTTGGGACATAACTAAGTACTAGGGAAGAAACAAAAGGCCTTGCTCTCCCCTCCTCTCTTAATCCAGGCATGGCCCAAAGTAATTTAAAATTAAATTGACCGATACACTCATGCAACTTTCTCTGTACCATGTTCTCCTTAAGGGGTTCAGGATCAGCTGTGCTCCCTTTCTGAGCGTCACCACCAGATGTTTTCGAGCGATGCAGTCTCTTACTAGGAAAAGAAAAATATCCACGTGTAAGTCCACTACACACTGAGAAAGAACGATCTTCAACATTACAAACAAACAAACAAACATACAACAAAATCTTAGGTTTGGGGGAACATTTTGTATCGCTACATTACTCAGTTTGTGTCTCCTAAAACAACTACGTAAAAAGTTGCAAATGGGCAGATAAAGGGAAATAATAACTTTATCCCTCAACAGCAATCCTTGCAACAATTAAAAATCCATTACTACCTGACCATGTTGCTTTGAGAAGAAACTTCAAAACAGGAACAAAATTATTACTGAGGATATTTTAGCAGGAAAGGAGGCGTGGCAGAGTTAGAAATTAAAACACACAAAAAACCCCCCACATTCTCATACAAGCTCTGTTATTGTCTTGCTAGTTAATTCAAATAAGAACTAGTTCAGATTTAAACCAAATTTGATTTAGCAAATGAGAAACACACTAAAATTTGTATTTAAAGATTTTTTTAAAAATTAATTTTGTTACATGTCATTTACCTGACTTTTACTCATTTTCCATTTTTCAACTTTTTCACTTTAAAGTCTCTAGCATTTAGAGGACTAATTAGTATCTCACAGAGATATTTAAAAATCTTTTAATTTGGAAAAAAATATAGTAAGTACTTAAATCAATGTACTGCTTGCAAAAGGCAAACACTAACTTATCCTTCCATTTCTTTTCTACATTCCCCAACCTTACTTACTCTTTTGGTTTCTCATCTGGGAAATTCTAAGTTAAAACATCTGTGTAATAACCAAGTAGGGAATCTTGACAAACAGAACATTTTTCCCCATTTAATCTAAAAAAACTAAAAGATTAAATGCTGGCAATTATTATTATTTTTTTTTTCACCAGACCTTCTTTCTGCCTTTTTCCTCTGCAGAGCTGAAACATGACCAAGTGGCTCGTGTTGTGATTGCTCCTCTCCATAAGCGTCCACGGCGGTACTGTGCAACGGGTGATCTGGGAAGGGCAGAAAATAACGATCTATAAAGAACAGAAAATAACCTCTATCAAAATTGTTCCCCTCTGTCCAGGCAAAGAGCGTGGACACGTTAGCGCTGCCCGCCGTTAAGCACTTACTTAGAATATTTGTGGTTTGCTCACTAATAAAAGGAAGTCTTGTAAAATACATTATTTGAAGAGTAGGAAAAAAAATATACATAGCTAAAAGCTTCATAGTTTCTATACTCATCCATCTGCTGTTTCTTTACGAACTGGAACCAAAAGTGCAAGAAAGCTCAGCATGTCCGTATGGCACACAGCAAGCAAAACATTTTGTACAGTTGATTTAAAGTCTTTCTTTGCTATGGCATGCACCAATCTTCTATCCATTTAAACAACTACTTTGTAAGTTTTACCTTTTTAAATATGGATTTTCAGCTGATTTATTGGATGCTACAAGAAGACAGTCACAGCTGCTTCACAAAGTTTGTAAATGTAGAATTCTCAAAGGTGGCTACCAGGATGCATTAAAACACTGAGAACCTTAAGGTTTTAGCCTGCTTTCTGTAGTGTATATTTCGCTTTTCAAGCAGATTGCTATAAAAGTTTAGTGTTAGCTTATATTAGTGTTAGTGGACATCCTTTTTATTGTTTTTAACAGACACCACAAAAGTGAAGAAGGGCTTTTCCTTTTGCAGACTATCCCTTATGACAACCTGTTTGTTATATTGTTCTTTATTGTTCACTTTCAACACTGTTTCTTGTAGTTACATGTATATTTCCGTCGTTTTCTTAGCGTAAGAACTGTTACAGAGGAGAAACAGCCCTTATTTTTTTCTCTAACAACTTCTAATTACATACTTTTTCTTACCAATGTTGATATGTATGCATTTAATAACAAAGAACTTCACACGGGGGCACATAATCCTTCTAAATTCTCTTCCAGTATATTGAGGCCTCACAGCACAAGCCTGAGGCCTCGTGAAGAATGAAAATGGTTTTAATGCTGCACTAAAAATAGTATGTTTTTATGAGGTTACTTTTTAAGTAGAACAACATCCCTGTGAATGTCTAAGTTTCCTGCCACGCAAACTTACAATTGCTCTATTGCTCTTACAATAGCAAAACATTTCACTTTATGATTTGTGTAATTATTTTAATAGAGCAACTTCAGATATTGAACTTTTCTTTTAAAATGTAAACTCTTGCACAATTGCAATGTTATATTGCAAGGAATTCTACCATTCGGACTATAAAACTTGAATAGACAGCATTTTTCTTTTTCTTGCACAAACTACAGCGTTATTCTTGATACTTCCTAAATGACAGAAAATGACACCACTATCAAAAAGCCCCCATCTCTCCTGCCCATAACTTTCTCTGGCAAATAAACAATACCTTTCCCTAGGAAAGCATTGGAATATTTTGCCCATATGTTTTGTTCGTGAAAATCATATATCAAATGGCATTCAAGTTAATACTCACCAAACGAATCATCAAGCTCCTCAAGTTGATTCGCTTCCGCCACCTTCAATATCCTGGAGACATCTGGTTCCTCTGGCATAAACAATTTCCAGCGAGAACGGGAGCTGGCTTCGTGTTCCTGCATGAGTATGAAATTAATCAATAGCTACTTCATCCAGCTTTTTCGGCATAAAACAGATGAAATATGACAATGAATTTCACAAACGTTTGACTAGAAATACATTTAACTTGGACCATATTGACAACTGAGCTACGATACAAAGTATTTAAGGCATGTGTTTTTTCCTCGGACTATGTTTTTTTCCCTCCAACAGAACTAAAGGTATAAAACTACTCTATTCTATTTGCTACTATACTGTAACGTGAGCTTTATCTTATTTTATAAAACTAAGTGCATAAGCTTAGAAATCCTGTAGCAGTCTAACATCTGGTTTTTATGATCTGTGGCCTTTTTCTTTTCAGGTGCTAAAATATTTCTTCTTTCACCTCTGTATTGCATTAAAGTCCATCCTTGTCCAATCTAATGATTCTCACTTTAAAAAAAAAAATAGAAAAGCTATGCACAACTTCTTATAAGAGATGGAATTTATAAATTAAGCATCAATTTTACAAGATCGTTTTCAAACTCTCGCCTGTCTGAAAGTCAATGGCCAGTTTTTCCTGCCTACTCCTAAAAGAAAAAAAGAAAAAAAACATAGGAAAAGGAAAACCCCGGCACCCAAACAGTGCCCAGCAAAGCCCTGTGTTAACGCCTGCACCTCCAGAGCCAACGCCACAAGGGCACGGCAAAACAACACAACACTTGCTGCTTTAATTCTGCTCAAGCTAGCAAAAACTTACCTTTAATTTACTTCTGGAATGATTTCTCTTCCTTTTCTTCTTGGAGGACATTTCGCTGTTCGGTATAAGCTACTAAACACACCAACTGAGGATACAGTTACCGAGGACGGTGACAGTTACCCGAGGACACCAACACAAATCTGCTTTCTCTGTCTCAATACCTGGGAGAGAAGGGGAAATCTTTGTTAATTCAAAGTATTATGCATAACTCACTTCAAAAGCAGTAAAACTCACTCTGTTAGAGCAGCCCAACGCCTGACGTAGCAAGTATAAATCAGTAACGAGACGTACATATTAAAAATGTAAAGCAAGGCGACGCATAACGCTACTTACGCCTTTACTTTAGCTCCGCAGCTGCCGCTCCCCTCAGGCGGGAGCCCCAGGCCCGGACCGGCGCCTCAGGGAGTAAAATGGCGGCCGCCGGCCCCACCGCCCGCCCGCCCGCCCGCGGGGACACCGACCCCCTCAGGGCACCCACCCGCCTTCCCGCCGCGATTCAAACCGGACGGCGGGAAGGGAAGGAAGGGAAATAGACGGAGAAGGAAGGGGAGGCGCGACGGGGCGGCGGAGCGCCGGAAGGGGCGAAGCGGCGGGAGGTGCCATGACAGGACCGCCCCGTCCCCGGGGGTACCGGGCACCGGGCCGAAGGGAGGCCGGGGCGGGGAGGGGTGATGCCGGGCCCTGTCAGGAGGTAGAGCCGGTGTGAGGGGACGGCCCGCCTCCGACACCCCTTTAAAAGGGAGTACTGAAGTACTTGTACACCAGTTTGTGGGTTTTTGTTTTTGTTTTTTTTTTTTTTTTTAATTTTAAAGAGATGAGGAGAAAAAGCTATTTCCTCATTCCAAATATAGAGGTGGTGGGGGTTTTTTTCAGTGCCCAAGCATATCCCATTGGCGAGCCCACCAGCAGCTCTAGAAGAATTGACCATTTTTTCCCCTACAAACCACACTAAAAAAAAACCAACCCACCCAAAACACAGTTTTTCTCCTCTAGACATTGCCAGAGACCAAGACTTAGTCCCTGTCTAGCAACACAAGCGAACAAGATCACATCTAGAAAGATAACCTGAGATCCAAGGTCAAAACAAACTTGCAGCAGTTCAAAAAAGAAACCGATTTGAAACATGCAAAAAGGTTCCTGGCTGTAGTAAGAGTGTACCAATAAAAAAAAAAAAAAAGTAGGATTCAGATCGAAAAGATGTAATTCCAGATCTGGCATTTCGTTACTCAGCAATTTAATTGCTAATGGGAGGCTCAGCAATTTGTCAACAAAGCCTTACTGGAGGGGCCCCTGTCACGTCACATCTTCCCATCCACAAGAGTGTTCCTCCAGGGATCTGTTGTCACCCACCCTGCTTTTTCCAAGCAAATAAGCTAAAACAGGGCGAAATATCACTTCAGGAATATCAGGTGGAATGGTCTCCTAGTTCTAGTTTAGCAGTCCACAAGCTGACGGTACCAAGCAGTAATACATAGAGTCACAGAATGGTTTAGGTCTCCCACCAGACCAGGTTGCTCCAAGCCCCATCCAGCCTGGCCTTGAACCCCTCCAGGGATGGGGCAGCCACAGCTTCTCTGGGCAACCTGGGCCAGGGTCTCACCACCCTCACAGCAGAGAATTTCTTCCTGAGATCTCATCTAAATCTCCCCTCTTTCAGTTTTAAGCCATCGCCCCTTGTCCTGTGGCTCCCCTCCCTGACCAAGAGTCCCTCCCCATCTCTCCTGGAGCCCCTTTAGGGACTGGAAGGGGCTCTAAGGTCCCCCCGGAGCCTTCTCTTCTCCAGGCTGAACCCCCCCAACTCTCTCAGACTGTCCTCACAGCAGAGGAGCTCCAGCCCTTGGACCACCTCCATGGCCCTCAGACTATGTGGTGTACAGACAACATACAGCACAGCTTCATTTCTGCAGTGAGAAGTGGCTCTTCCAGAAAGCTTGCTTTGACAGGATGAGCAAAGAACATAAACCTTAGAGCCAGCTCTCAACTGTCTCCATTAGGAGAGGCATGGTGAGACTTCACTCTTTCAAGTAGCATACACACATATTTGAACACGGTATTGAATAAACAACAAAAAATTTGGTTAAGAGGTACTTCACCAGTGAAGGAATGTATAAAGGAACACAGAAAATTACTCAAAAGGAAAAAAAAAGCCTACTGCAACTAGGAGCTGAATTGTGCTTATTTCACAGTAACATCAGGATGGCTCTAAACATTGTCTTGATGGTGATGCTTCATCCGCTACCGTCTGATAAATCTGCCCATGAAATTTTCATACCCCACCACTGATTAAAGCCAGATGCATGGTATAAAGGGGGACGGGGAAGAAGGACAACACCACAGGAACAACAACCACCACCATCCCCAAAAGCAGCACAAGAGTTAAGAAAATTCTAGATTTCACTTAAAAGTCATTTATGATGATGGTAAGAAACCTGTCAGAAACCATTACTGAAGACATAGAGCAAGTTACATACAACAGCATCCCTTTCTTAAAAATACTGGCCAAAAACCTACCCATAAGTATGAGACTGAAGCAGAAAGTCACCTTCCAGAAGTAAAGTTTCAAGAACCAGCATTTCTGCTCCATTTAGACTATTTGGAGCAGCAGAGTTTCACAGCTTGTGGGAGTTACCAAGTCACACCTCAGCAGCATCCTTCCTTGATAAAACACACACTTCACACACTTGAAATGCAGAAATATTTATTTTGGTTTCCTTCATTGGTTTTGAAAATTGTTTTGGTTTTATAAAACATAGAAATAGCCAACACTAAGCAAACATTTGAATTCCAATGTAACAAACTACCGCTCTAACAGTTGACTCGGATTTGTGTACCTTTAATTGCACACAGGTATGAAATTATGCTACAGAGTAGTGCATTACAATCACACACAAATCTTAGTGCAAACCTCGTTGTGCTTGTATTTTACATATATCCATGTTTTCAAAAAAAAAAAAAACCAGCAATGAATGCTAATGCAAAACCAACTCTGTTAAGGATAGCAAAAGACTTATGCTGTAATAAGGCTTATTTCTGCTGATTTCTCAAACAAAAAAGGTAACTAGTTATTTTTGTAATTTATCTAGGAATTAGGTTTTTAATCCCTGAACAAATACCTATCCTGTGCCAACGCACAGTTCCGTTGGGATATTTAAATACTTCCCAATTGCTGCAAAGCATCAGGCAAAAAAAAAAAAAATAACCATTCTACCTGACCTAGTTTGCTATTCAGTGAAGAAATACTCACTGGCTCATATGTAAAGCACAGAAAACCGAGAGGTTATGTCAGAAGCTCTTCTGCTTACAGAGGACCTGGCACATTTTTAAATTTAAAAAATGCATTTTAAATACAGGGAAGCGAGTGGGTAGGACAGGTGGGGTGTTTACCTGACTGTTAGCACAGCCCAGCCTCCTGAATGGTTTTGGTTTTCAGTCTGTAGTGTTGTTTGTTTGTTTTTGCCAGAGTTGGGATCTGTTGGTTTACAGGGCTGGCATTACCCTGGCGGGGGGGTGTTAAGGTAGCCAAGGCCTCGCCAGCTGAATTACCCGCACTTTCAGCGTGGAACCAGCGAGGAGCTGGTACTCAGCGGTCTCCTCCGGGTGGAGTTCTGACTTCTACCCTTATGGAAAGCAGATCTCAGAACTGGCTGCAGATATAAGAGGGAGAAAAACCACTCAAAATCTTTGCCCCAGTTAATATTAGGACTAATGCAAGGTGTGATACCAGCTGTACAACCGTAGAGGAGATTTTTTTTTCTGGTGGTTGGCGTTTGTCTGGGGTTCAGTTGTTGGTTTGTTTTTTTTTTTATTAAGTAATCCTTCTGAGGATGCAAGATAGAGGCATTTTCAAACCCGCCAAATCCTTTGTGGAATTGACAACTGCAAGAGACACCGCAGACAGCAAACATGCTGGCAATAAGAAAACCTTAGCTCCTTGGTGAAGGAGAGTCCCATTTTTTTTGGCCAAGGAAGTCTTAAATAACTTACATATATAGTTACCATTTATAGTTAAGGCTCTTTTTGGAAATTGTAGGTCACCATAAAAACAGTATGCAACACAACTCGACAGTAAGGCAGTGTGTCCATCTCTTCCGTGTTCCTATGGCAAGTACCCATTTTTGTACAAGTTAATGATTGCACAGTTTCCTTCCCTAGGTTTGCTGTAGTCAAAATTACAGATATGAAGGCCAACAGTAGACATCAGACGCGCGCCGCTTTCCCTCGCAGTTCCGCTCAGCAGTTACATTTTGGCATTAGCATAGAGTTCGTCTATCTGCGACTGGAAATATTTTCGCAGCTCTGGTCTCTTCGCCTTCAGCGTGGGTGTCAGCAGGCCGTTTTCAATAGAAAACATTTCCGTGTGCATGAAGATGTCTTTAACCTGGAAAAAGAAACATATTAATAGCCAAGCTGCACTCCTCGGAATAGACAAGGCCATTAAAAAGATTGCCCTGACATCCTAACAAAGCCCACCACTTTAAAAGATCTTCCAGCTGCACATGAAAACCAGTTTCCGCAGAGTCGTATTATATTGGGATTGAGCAGTTTGAAGAATGAGGTATTTAGTTCTCATCAGCATCTTACCTGTTCAAATGACTTCAAACCCGATTCTTTCCCGATCCTCAGCATGTCTTCCAGAATGTGTTTTTTGAGGTCCTGCGGATACAGGAATACGTTGTACGGCTTGAAACAGCTGGTGCAGAACCGCTAAACAGCTTCCTTAGCCAGGACTCACCTTGTTTTTGCAGAGCTCTTCATAGGAGCCGTCACACCCCTTTTTCTTGGCCCAGTTGCGCAAAGTCTCAGGATCGGGTACCACAATAGCTACTAAGAAGGCCTAAAAAAGGAATTTTTGTCAAGCTTTTTTCTTTTCCTTTCTTTTGAAAGTCAACGCTTTCATTCCTACACATTTCTTGCTCATCAGGGTTATGGTTTGGACAGCAGGTCTCATCCTGCTGTTAAGTCAGCATCTTGCTGTTACTTGGACAAGGAGTGCAGTTCAGAAGCTTGCACTTCACAAGACTAATTCTCTTAAGACCCACATTTCAATTTACACTCACAAAAACCTGGACTACTTGGGTTTGTGGAGGTTTTATTAGGGTTGGGGTTTTTTTTAATTATTATTTTCCCTGCACACTGTTAGCAATTTATGTGCAGTCATTAATACTCAGTTAAATTATTCCAGCTGTACTATGTGGTCTGAAATTAAATCCAAAAACATGCTCTGTAACTGCTGAAGTTGAAAGTGCATTCAGAACCAAAATGTGTAATGTTAAAAAATTTTAAGATTTCAGTCTCAAAGTTTGGGTTGGGGGGAGGGAGGAAAAGAAAACTCTTTTCTGCCATCTTCTCTTGCATTAAATGATCTGAAGAAAGAATGCTTACCTGCAAGCTCTCTCCATGGACAAACACTTGAGCAAGTGCTTCACATCTCAGATACACGTTTTCTATTTTCTCTGGTGCTATGTACTCTCCCTGGGCTAGTTTAAATATGTGTTTTTTCCGGTCAATGATCTTCAATGTACCATTCTGTTGACAGAAATAACTTCCACTCAGAAGAGGCACTTCAAGTGAAAAACCAATCTACGCAGCATTAGCGTGCCATGCTGGATCACATAATGAACCAGAATTAAAGCATACAAACAAGAGCTTGTTTCTGTGTATTTCAGCTTCAAGTATTACTGTGCAACCTTTGTTAAGCATTCAACAACAGACCAAAAGTGCCATTGCCTGAATTCTGGTTTAATACAAACTTAAATGCTGGGAATGATCCAAGACAGTTTATTTAAGGTAGATGAGGTTGTACAGTAAAATAGTGCCAGAGCACTGCCAAAGTCATGTCAGAAGAAAACAGGCTCTGCACCCATCTAACCTAAAGTAGGGAAAGCTTCAGGATTGGCACTGCCAATACCTTTCTAGCACACAGATTTATCTATGACAGTAATTATCCTCCTCCTAAAATTATTTGTCTTTCACCTAATTTTCAATATTTTATTTATTAAATTCCTGCTAACGACTACAGAAGCACATTTCAGCTCTTTACGTTAACTTACTGGTAGCCATTTCCCAATATCTCCTGTATGGAGCCAGCCATCTTTGTCCAGAGCTTCTGCTGTTTTTTCTGGATCTTTCAAATAGCCACGGAATACGTTTGGCCCTTTCACACACACCTGCAAACAGCCACTTGTTAGTGTGTGCTACGATGAAGGGAAGTTAACAAACACTCTTTGCAACGGGTTTCTCCAGTGGTTCTCAATAACCCCCACTAAAAAGGCAAGATGAAGTTTATGCATTAGTACAAAAATCTCTGCTCATGGTTTTTGAGACCTAACATTTTCTATCAGTGTAAGTATAATAAGTAGTAATTGGAAGCATTTGTTGTCTTCCAGCCTAGCAGCAGTGTTCCTACCCGGTATTTGAATAATATGAATTTATCAGAGGAAATTTATTTTTATTTATTTGAAGAAATTCTGCTGGATCCAGAAATATTACCCCTCAGCCTGGCAATGCGTCTGTTTCAGCTTCAGTATGCAGCAGGTGCATCACACTAAAACTACTGACAAAAAAAAGCTGCGTATCACACAATCACATGTTTGTGGTCCAAAAGTAAACAGTTAATACCTCAGGGCTTAGAGCGCTCAAGGCTTCTCTATAAATGAAACCTGCAATTTCTTTAAATTGAAGGTTGTCTGGATTTGTATAGGAAGTAGAAAAACTAAGAACAACTTCTCTGGATATAACTGGATGTATGGGCATTATTAGGATCAAAAAACAAAGGTCACAAGATATAAGAAAACCACCAACAAGCTTAAAGGTTTATAGGTTAAGAGGTTGCCAGAGAATCAGGTCAGACCTTACAAGCTATATTAAAAAAAGATCTATAGAAAGAGAATATAGAAGTAAAGCAATGAGTGAGGAACAAGGAGCAAAGACAGCCTGAAGTATTCAGAGATGATGCCAAATTTAAGCATTTTCTTCTCCAGATAACACCCAAGGGTGCGTAAGTTTTCTTTGGTGGGTAGAAGGGGCACATAGGACAGGACTCTTGTTATTTAAGGATCAGCAGGACAATAAAATACCTTTTAAGAGACATAAGCAAGATAAACAAGAGGCAAAACTTGAGATGCCCACTGCATACAGCTGTGGGGGAATCAGGAGTCCAAAAACCCTGAAAGCTCCAAACAAGAGTCCTCAGAAGCAACAAAGATCCAACCATCACACCAGCTTGGGAGTGCCTCGGCATGTGTGGATGACAGAAGACAGTAAGAAGAGCCTGGTAAATATTATCAGGACTATAAAAAAGATCTACAGGAATGGGATAGAGAATCCAGTTTTAAGTTAAGGCCACATTGGGCTGATAAAATACCAGGCCAACTATTAGTCTAGGGGATTAGTACAATTGTAAAATGGGCAAGGAACCGGCTAAGAAATCTTCAGGCACTAATACCAATTCTCAGACTAGAAGAAATCACTAATGTAGTTCAGACCAATTCCTGAAAAACTCATCCCAAGTATTCCCAGTGCTTACCTCAGCACAGGATATAGGAATGCTGTGAGCCACACCACAGTGAACAGGAGATGTGTCAACAGCAAGGAGATGAGAGTACCGGTGAGGGTTCTGATGCCCTCATAGAAACAGTACCAAACTCATCAGCAAACCAAGCTCATGTTTTAAGAACCAAGTCATTTCTGCTCTAAAACACAGCTTATTGGAAAGGATACGAGTAGAGAAGAACTCTATACGTCCCAGTCAAGTCAAAGGCCGACTAACCCAACATTTTACTTCTCATGGCTCCTACAGTCACAGGGTGGCAGTAGGTGACAACTTTCCTCCAGTAGAGGCAGCAAACCATTTATCTGTATCCTGCTAACTGGCACTAAGACTTTAGCTGCATATCAGCATATATAATTCTATTCACAAGTTTATCCTTCTTGAACATGGATAACGAGCAAAAGTGAAAAACAAGGCTGACAGAACAGAGAATAGTAAAAGCTGACTCTCAGAAAGCAGGACTGGGAGTGTTAAACCCAGCTGAAGAGCAGGACAACAAGGAGGAAGATCTATTTTAGGCAAAGGATAATGACAGCCAATTTTATAGCTATGGGCTTCAGCTCTGTGAAACAAGTTACAACACTTATTTGTTAAATTCAGAATAGTTGACACTGAGGAAGGTAGGGGTGAAAGATTAAAGATGGTACCTGATACATTAAGGGGCTACTGTATTTTTTCAAGTCCAAAGAAACTCCTAGTGTAGCAAACTTTCGCAGTACATGCAAGCCAAACATTTTTAGAAGTGTTTTTTTTAAAGCTACTTAACTGTTTCTCATTATGACAATTTATACTTAGTTTCTCTAGCAGACTGAGCTTTAAAAGCATATTTAAACTGAAGCAAAAACTGCTGATGAAGACTAAACATGGGGTCATATGCAAGACAGGAAAGAATCTTACCATTGCTCCCTACTTGCAAATAGTTTCCCACCACCAACCACAACTAAATCCTTCAGTATTTCTGGGAACTAAAGCCCAATGATTTATCTTTAGTCTCATACAAATTACAACCAAAACAAATCAAGATTATGTATTGTTTGCAGTCAAATTAGCTACTTGCTTAAGCTGCTTTTTATTTACCCATTTCTTACCCACCAACTGCTTGAAAGCATATGGAAGACACCAGTTAATTTGCTTTCAGGGTTTGCGGGGGGAGAGGGATGGAAATAAATCACTACATCAACATCCGTTCAAGAGTCTACAAAGTTCAAGCTTTATATATTTTTTTAAGTAAAATATATTGAAAAAGACAGCACATGGCATTACATACAAAGCTGAGTCCTCGAAGTGCAATTTGTAAAACACACAATTTGTGCAGACTGCAGGAAAAAAGTTGAGAAGAACATGAAGGCAGTTGTCACAAATCATTAGCGGCCTTTGTGACATTTTATCTCCATTTCTCTTAATGGTGTCCCAGCCACTTTAAATTACCTCATCTCACACATCACAAGCTGGGTAACAAGCTACACTCATCAGCTCTTCTTCAGCACTTGCCAGGGGGTGGGGGAAAGCCCTCTGCAAGCACTTTACTGAAGGATACAGGCAGGATAGATATATAGAGATATATTTATGTACACAGAAATAGCAAGCTTCTCTGCTTCCCCACAGCCAGAAGATGGAACACTGGTCATACAACTGTAACTACATAGTATGTTATCCCACAATAAGCTGCTTTTTCTCCCCTCCAATACACTATTTTCTGTTTTGCATCTGTGAATCATTAGCTGACATTGCACACAGGCAAAGCAGATGTCTGATTTTAGGTAGCAGGCCACATTTAGCTCTTTTACAAAATTCAGTTACTTGCTATTTCTGGAACAAAAAAAAAACGTTTTCCAAGATTCCATAAGAGGCTTTTATTGACCTTTTGAAATTACTTACCTCACCCTCTCCTTTGGCAGCCAAGTAATTCATTTCTTGTACATCAACAAGCTTGATGATACTGCATGGCATGGGTGCTCCAACATGACCTATTAGGGACAGTAACACTTCAATAGCCTGAACGGCTTTTTAGTCAGGTTCTTAGAACAATAAGCTGGTTACATGCAAAAGTAAAAAAAAAAATGTGGAAAACCGATTTCTGATAATGTACTACACCAATACCAGTACAGCAATAGCTTAAGTTTACTGGGACTGAAACATTACATTCTCAGATATCCCTAGAACGTTACAAGCTGAACCATGTACTCAGGCTTGCTTTTTCCTATAATCAGGATCCTCACTCTAGGGACATATTTAAGTAGCAAGAGTCCCACTATAGTTTTAATTATCAGTGTTATTTCAGTTAGGGAGCTAGAGATGTAACAGCTGACAGAAATGCAGCCTGTTTGTTCCAACACCAAAAAATACCATTTAAATTTCCAGCACTGTGTTTATACAGAGCAGATTCTTGTTCTGCAAAAGTGGTTGATACTATGACTTCCCCTCTCCTAAATCCACTTCAACTTCCAAGGACAAAGCCTATTACAAGTTTGGATTACCGAACATTCCTAAGTTATTTAGGGGTAGAAACTTCAAGGGATCCCTTCAAAACTTTTTTACATCACTTGAAGGAAAACAGAATCTTACGCTTCATGACAGGTGCACTGAAGACTAAACAATGGGATCAGGGACCTCTAGAGCATCCCAAAATTTGACAGGCAGACCACTAAACACCATACCTGCTGTCCAGTCACCAGGCAGTGACAGCGAGCATCCAGCTGTGCATTCTGTCTGTCCATAACCTTCATAGAACTAGGATGTGAAACCAGAAGACTATTTAAAATTCTTACTTTTCAACATACAGTTTCTTCATTAAGCTGAAATTAATCATAGAATGGTTTGGGTTGGAAGGGATCACCCAGTTCCAACCAGGGACACCTCCCACCAGACCACATTGCTCCAAGCCCCATCCAGCCTGGCCTTGAACCCCTCCAGGGATGAGGCAGCCACAGCTTCTCTGGGCAACCTGGGCCAGGGTCTCACCACCCTCACAGCAAAGAATTTCTTCCTGAGATCTCATCTCAATCTCCCCTCTTCCAATTTAAAACCATTCCCCCATGTGCAATCTGATTCTCCCCAGTCTCATCTTCAAAGCAACAACACTACAATTGTCATGTTGATTGGATTCTCTACAGCAGTTATGAATACTTCTGTAAGGAAGGCAAGTCCCAGGAACTTAATTCAAGAACATTAATTATTGCTTATAGCAGCCCACATAAAAATCTTTCCCATAAGATAGTTCAGCTGGTTACTTCAGTTATAATAAAGACTTTGGGATGAATTCGGAAACCCCAGAGGACAGAGAAACTCTAGAAAGGAGTATGCATGTGTGTTGTCTTCAAGAAGAATGCCAGAAAGAATTAGCCAGTCTCATCAGACTACTAAAAATGCTTTAACATCAGAGCTGGAATGAGTACTAAAAGTCTTTGTTTTAGGATTAGGGCCAGGAAACTCACCTGACAGCCGAGAGCTGTTCTCAGGAAGGTCAGAACACTTGCAGATACAGGTGCTGCCCCTGTGATCATGAGCCTCACTCTTCCTCCCAAACTTGCCTACAACAGACACAAGATACTATGGACACCATAAGCATTTTAGAGAAGTTTCCAGAGTCTTTTTCCATCCCACCCTCAGCCACTGTTCACCTACAGTGCCACCCACAGAGATTAGAGATTAAAATTTAGTCTTCTATTGCAAGTTGTCTTTTTTCATAGTGTTTTTAATATCATTACTGCCTCTTCCAGCTATTAATCTCAAACATACAGTATCTACAAAGACTGTGCTGTAGTGTCACTGCAACACACACTCGGCCAAAAGTCTAAAAGAGCTTAAGTGATGGCCTTACAGCAATGACTATTTTTAACTGCCTTCTCTCAGCTTCTCCTACACCCTGAGCACTATAAAAAGCCGCCCCAGGGGCACGTTGTATGACCAAGGTTAGGGCCACAGCAAGCGAGTGCCAGATAATAACAGGCATAGCTTACTAGTGACCCAACAGCCAGGAGACAGTAGGAGTTACAGGTGACACTAAGTCACATTCAGCATTCCTCCTCCTTCAGAAGGACAGTGTTTGCTCTCAAAGCAGCAAGAGACAAGCACCAGGCTGTTTTACAGAAACCTCCCTAATACAGTTAGAGTATTATTAGAACAAAGGGAACTGAAAAATGGAGTTGGAAATGAGTTGCAATATCCATCATGCAAAGACTCATGGACTCGGAGGCTTTCAAGCATACCTGTATTTTACGGAAGATGACTTTATCCCAGAAACTGTTATTTCTAACTATACCACTTCTGAGTTCTGCTTCTTTCCTCTTGGAAGCAAAATCCAGCATCCACCTCTTTAATGCAGTATCTGCCTGTCCAAAGATCTGTTGACAAAATGGATCTGTTATTAGAAGCTTCACAGACTACTGTTCCCTTTCCTACAGAAGCATGCAGAGAGACTCTTAACAGTGAAAACCAAATAAACTAAACAACCTTTATTGGTAAACATCTTAATTCTGGTAAGAAATACTTGCATTTTGGCTTTTTTAGCTCAGTTGGAGAGATCTCCACCAAAATTAGCACTTTAACTCCTGTTTCCCAATCCAACTGTGTGATGATTTTTCAATGTATAGTTTCTCCACTTCAAAGTATGATTGAAAGCTGATGTTTTACTTTTCTGTTCTGCTTTGATCAAAAGCAGAATTAAGTATAATCCTCACATATCCTAGAGAGCACACCATCGTAATATAGAAAGTAACAAGGTTTTCTGAGGACGTACAGGTCCCTTCAGAAATATCTGAGATTTGTCTTGCCTATATAAACTTGCTGTTTAGATTACTTTTCAAAGGCTTCTTCTGGTTGTTCTCAGTCACAGCAGACCACAAATTAACATACTCACTTGGAAAGAGACAGACCCTGCAGCTTTTCAGCATTAGCCCCCCCCAATTTCCCACTTAAATTCACATGCTGGTTACTGCAAGTCTGGGCAATGTTGAACCAGTGCCACAGACACATATGTGAAAGCCTCAGGGCACCAGAGTCAACAAGCAAGATGACATCAGGAAAGAAGAGAGTCCCAAGCTTTGACTCCGTTTCCCAAATTCCAGTACAGAATCAAGGGGTAAAATTTAAGTACTTTAAGTAAGGCTTTGAATTCCTTCCCTCCAAATGTATCAGAGTTGAGCAACCTGGTCTAATGGGAGGTGTCTCTGCCCATGGCAGGGGGTTGGAACTGGATGGTCTTTAGGGTCCCTTCCAACCCAAACCATTCTATGATTTGTTCCTGGGGCCAAACAGAACCTTGTTTTACTCATTGTTCCTCTAGTCACCTGATTAGAGCAGTGTCCTGGCTAAGACAGCCCTGCCATTTCTTTAGCAGTCACAGGACTTCCTGCGCTATCCTTCAACTCCTCTGGCTGTATCCTAAGAGTCAGCCACCCACAGGCAAAAGGATGACTTAAAAATCTTAAATTCAAGGAAGAATCTACTTCTCAGATGACCCTGGGCAGGCAAGCACAGGAGAGACCGGGGTTGCTGACACACCCTCTCCCCAGTGCTCCTGACTGGCTGGTTTCTAATTCTCCCTGCTAGAAAAACGCTGGCTGCCGCGTAGGAAACTTATATGCGTCCATGCAAACATAGGCAGACACCTGACCTTGGTTTGCAAATTCCACTCCATGAGTCAGATGCTAAAAGCGTGGCGTGCAGATGCTAAGCTAAGTTCATGGTGTAGGCTGGACTTAAATAACTTGCTCAGAGCAAAGCAGTAAGTCATTAATCAAGCTAGAGAGAACCCAGTCCCCCAGTCAGACTTTTCAACACCAGTATTTGCTGCCTGAATATGTTTTCATACAACCAGTACTACTCTCTGCACTTTCAGCTCTATTTCAGAAAGATAAACCCATTTGCCAGCATCTGATTGAACGTCCCAGAGCACAACAGTTCCAGCACAGACTTCACAAAGTCTGTTAAAACCCTGCACAGATCCAGACTCACGCCTGTAGACTTACCTTGTCAAACATTCTGTTCAATAGCCTGGGTACTACAGGAAATACAGTTGGCTGCAACGTTTTTAGGTCATCCATAAGTAGCCTGATATCCCCTTGGAAGAATCCTATCCGAGCTCCGTGGCACAGAACCACACTCTGTCAGAAAAAAAAAAGTAAAAAAAGCCTGAAAAGACAGCACGTATAATGCATTGTAGCTCTATGTGTACAACAATCCTATGCAGAGCAGACCATGCAGTATCCACCTGAAATCCTCTCAGATTCTGGACAAGTTCTGCAGCATTCTCAGACTATAGGATGGGAGTGGAAAGACCAAATAGCATGACGTGCCTGGCGTACACAGGTCTTTGACAGAACGAGATATAGCACAAAAGCCCCTATCCAAAAAAGGGGCAGTTGGCCAATAAGGCAATACCAGCAACTCAGAGGTAACAAGAGACTGAAAAAAAGTTTTAAATAGGAAAGTTCTTATCAGGCTTATTTAAATATACTGGAACTTTGTTCCCTGCTATATACTAAAAAAGCCAGCACATGCTATGTAGTGGTCCAGCAGGGATTTCTGCTGTGTGCTACTAGCTTTTCATTCTTTTGCACTCTTTTTCCTTCCTGTTTCACAAGACTGGTGCAAGAAGAATTCTTAGGTGATCAAGATGCTCCTCAGAACATTCTAGTGGACCAGCTGATTATTTTTGCATCACTTAAGACCTACACCAAGGCAGGCAGACTTAATCCTATTTTGCTCTATATTATCTGTGCTAGAGTCTAGGTGTAGACCTATATATCCCTTTTCTTCTATTTTTTTATTCTTTTTAACAACATCCCTACTCTTTTGTTTCTCTATACCCACTTGTTTTTCTTTCTTCTCCTTCCTCCGTAACACCTCTTCCTTCATTCCCGCCATCCATTCTCTTCTTTTCTGCACACAAGACACTAAAGTGTCACTTCACCTGTGCTTTGCCACCATCTGCTAAAAAGCTGCCAACGCCTCAGTCCAGATGGAGTAAGCAGGATCTGCCTTTGATAGGTGGGAACACGTTTGTCCTGTCAAGTTCACTGACCCTCTACCTTCCTTAGGAAGCCAAAAAAAAACCCAAAAGAAAAATAGAAGAAAAATCCACAGACATGGACTTAACAAGAGGGGCAGGCTCTAAAGGCTGCTTGCTTCTCACAGAGCCTGTGTTCATGCCTACCCCAAACAGTAACAAATCTTTTCTCTTTTCTACTAGAGGTGTCCTTGCGTAACCTCCTTATGTAAATACACAGGTAAACACCTACTGTGTAACAGCAGAGGAATACTGAGAGCCAAACACTTTCTTCTGATTTTATCCTCTAGAATATTCCCATCCTGTTTCCACTGCATGGTGAAGAACAGAACTTTTACCTACAGAGCTTGTACCTTGAGATGCAAGACAGACATCAGTAAAAGACACACTGAAGTATAACTGGTATCCAAGTTACCAGGGGAAAAATAATTCTGAAAGCCTACGAGCACCTGTACAGCTCAGTTAAGCTCTATTCCCTATCTCCGTAACATACATACACAGACATGTATGCATATATGCATTACTATCTATGTGTATATAGACACACTTTTTTGGTAGAAAGCTCAGGTTTCCTAACTGAAATCACAGGATGATTTCTGGCTCCATGTGCCTTTTCACACTTGCACAGAGGCTGTTTATTTCCCTACATAAACTGGGACATGACTACCTTCCACATACATATAAGGGAGAGGTGTTAATTCAACTCCAATAACTATGGTAATTAAATACCTGTGCCTCTACTCTATATAAGCAGCTTGAGGAAATTGCATCCTTTCAATAATTCATACCTCTTAACTATGGGCTCAGAGGTCCTTATTCAGACTGCCAGTATTAAGACAACCTGAGCCTCCTCATCTTCAAAAATGAAGCCCCAGGTTTTGCTATATGGTAAAACAAGCTAGCCAAGAGAACTTCAGAGTTTGTCACTAAATAGCATTAACAGCCACTTTCATTTCCTGCAGAAGTACTCCACCGAAACAAAACCTCTCCCTTTTATTGAAGTTTTTTGGAAGTAATGGTATGTTTAACCAACTTAAAATTAGTTTTGTGTAAGCAAACAGGATGCCACATAAAATAAATTTTTAAAGTTTGATGACTGAAAAGTGGAATGGATTTTCAGTTGTGCACTGATTATTGTAGAGGGAATTTCTAGGCAATTTATCTGTGCTAAGGGATTGACCCATGTTACAGTAAACCAGTTTCTTATCAACTCTAGCTGTAAGGTTAAAACTTATATTTCAGCATGAAAGCCAATTGTTTAGAACTCACTAGATGTTGTTTATGGGTTATTGTTTTCCTGACCCTTACCTCCAGCTTTCATACACATGTGCAACTCAGAGGAACAGCGTGTATCACTGTGACTCAGGAGACACGCATCCTGTAAGAAGAGCAAGCTTCTCAATAGTTCAGTATAACAAATGGGTGCTTACCTCAACGACTCTCTCAAACATATGAGCCAAGGGCAGGAATGATATCAGAACGTCATCAGAGGAAGGCATAAACGTTTTCTGAAAGTGGAAGTGTCCGTAAAATTAAATTTTATTCTCATTGATGCTCTAAGTTAAACACAACAATAAAATCTGAAATCTAAACTCTAAAGCAAGGCCTTTGCTTCAGTTTTGTTTGTAATGAAGCTGCATCACCTTTCATTAAAAATATTACTGCCATGACTTCTAGCATAAACACACACTGCAAAAAGGTCATCTTTTAGATTTGAGTAGAGTGACCAATTTATTACAACTTATCACTCATATGATGATGAATAGAAAAAATTCTGAGAGAAATCACAAGAAGTTCCATTATATACACCAGGAGGGAGAGGGAATGAAAGAGTTAAAGTACTGTGCCTTAAGGGTTTAAGAAAAAATACTTCCATCTTAGATTAGAAAGTTTATCCAATTTGCCATAAGCTTGATATCAAGAGTACCTCACATGATCTAATTATGAGACCAGCTGCATAATTTAAAAACAATTCTACATGCAGAATACTTGACAAAATTACAATTGCATTTTTAATTACATCTGTATATGTTAAAATTTAGAACCATCTTCTTAGCTAGTCTGTAGATTAACTTTAGTCATCTACTGTAAACTAAAAGTTAACACCGTATCAAGTAAAAATACAGGGTCATGCTTCTTGCTCATTTATGCATGTGCTTTAAGTATTTTTGGGGGATCAAAATACATTATAGCTTCTCCCATCCTTAGTGCAAAAGGTTAGCCTTCACACCAAGCCTCTGATATAGAGCTTGCGCTAATGACAAATCCAATAAGCCCATGGCAGAACATAATATATACCCACATCAGGATCTTTATAAGATTTTGCTTGGATCAGACCAAATTGTTAATCTGTCAGGGTCTTGGCCCTGACAGAACAATTCAATAAGTATTGACTTTTGACCGAGCACAGGCCTGTCAAGTTACATTTTCACTTGGATCTCACTAAAAGTTAAGACCAAAGTTAATAAGATTTCAATGTTGGTTTTCCTTCCCCTTCATGCAAATCCACAAGGTTAACCTTTGCCATTTACCTCTGTAGTTTTCACAAAAGCTGAAGCGTTGCTGACTATGTTTTGGTGAGTGATCATTGCTCCTTTGGGGTTTCCTAAGGAAGAAGCACATCAGCATGCAACAGTGAGATTTTTTAGATCTTTTGAGTAACCAAGCAGTGGCAAAACTAATCTAACAGCATTTCAGTCAATCAGTCCTCCTTCAATATTAGTATCTTACTTTGTAGATCAATTAAAGGCAGAGAACTTGCTAACACACTGTCAAGTACAGCTGGTAACAGTTTAGTAAGTTTGTGTTCAAGTCCTCAAATTTCATAAGGAGGACAAATCCTTAAGAGATCGTCATGTTTCTTGGACAAGCTCCTCTCATTCAATATTCAACACTTCCGTGAAGATGCAGTTATCAAACCCAGACTAATTTCTGTTCTCACATCTGCTTTAAAAGCATAGCTTGTCGCTGTACTTTTCCCTTCTTCTCCCTGCCAGAGTTGGATATTAACTTAGAAATGTCAACTGAGTGACATCTAGACAGTCCTCCTGTTTTAATCTTACAGGAAGGCTGCTTAGAGCTAACAAGCAAATTTCACTAATACAGTACAAAAAGGCTATGGAAGAACTGAAAGCCTGATGCAGAGCCCTCATTATAATGGAAATATAGGTTCAGTACTTATTTCCAAGCCCAAAACCATAACACCTCTACACACCCCCAACACTGCAACGCTGTATTGATCAATGGGAAAAATCAAAGGGAGCCTTACCATAAAACTTCCCCAGCTACTACTTGCCAAAAAGATGCAGCAGCAGGGGAGAGTCTTGAAAAAAAAAAAGTAGGAGGGCTTCTGAATTAATTTTGCACATACGGGATAATAAATTCTGCATAATGTAATGAGGTGTACCTGTCGTTCCACTGGTGAAACAGATGACTGCTAGATCTTCTGGCTTTGGAGGCTATGAGAGTTAAGAAAGTATTAGTATGGTTAAGATAGCAAGAAAAAAAATTTCCTGGACAAAACATTGAAATACTAGTGTTACTTTTGAGCTATGGGAGGTATGGAGATTTGCTAGTTTGATCTACAGAATACTATCCAGCTTCAGATTGTCACTTTAATTTCATACTTACCATAGGTTTTTGCCTGTGTGCTCTTCCCAGATCCTACAGAAAGGACAGAAAGAAGAGAGACACAGTTTAAACCTTAGCATGTAGCTTTTTTGCCCTAAATTTACCAGACAAATGTTACCAAACACCATAACATTCCATTATTTAGACTGACTGTTAAGGCATATTAACTTCCAAGAAGAGTAACAAAGGCTTTAAAGGACATTTTAAAGATATATAGAATAACTACCATGTTCTACAAATACAAAAGTGATAACTAATCTAAACTCACAGGTTTTTTCCAGCTAGGAAACCAGAAGTCTCTCACTAGAGAGGCTCAAGGTTATGCAGTTCTGACAATCCACAGCAGGGAATCAAACCTGCACTCATGCAGAAGAGCCATGAGCCACTGACAACCATTGAGTAGATGACGCAGGATTCATCTCAGCAAGCACCTCACACCAACATCACTGCTTGTGAGAAGGAAGACTGAGTTTCCCCATGAAGGGTCCTGGGGTGGTCTGTACTCCTTATACTGAAGAGTGGAGATCACAAGATTCTCTCCTCCAGAACCTCTTCTCCCCTCTCCATCCTTAGGATATTCAGGCCTGACCATTAGTTATATTGTATTTCTTTAGGCAGAAGGGAATGGATAGCAAGAAGATCCTTGTATCATCAAGGATATAAGGATCAAGAGGAAAAAAGTTTCAAATCAACACTTACTGTCATGCCTATTTAAGACTAGAAACAATAACATCTTAAGGACTTATGCAAATTAAAATGGACCTTTTGTTAAGTATAGCTTTGGAAGCACCCATTGAGGGCAGGCACATCAACCCCACCATTGCCTTTACATTCCAAGTGCACAACAACAGAACTACACATTCCTTTCCCTAGCCCTACACTGCCTTTAGTATGATGTACCTTTCAGATTACCCAAAGAGGTTTAAGAAAAACAAAGAACTGTCTGGAAACACTGTTAACATCCCTATACCTGTAAGTTTGCCCTTTTGAAACACTGTCATTATGCAAAAATTTGCCACTATGAAAACACAGCTCAAAACAAAAAGCACCTTCATACCACCAGAAACTCAATGCTCCTACAGCCCAGTTTTGAGTGAGATCTGGTATTTACTTAATATACAATTATCTACATATACATCTTGTTGATATCCTAGATCAGAACTCCAACATCTCTTCCTACCAAAGAGCCATTTATTCACAGCTCTAAGTAACCACAGTAATCCAAACATCACATGCTGTCAGTAAGAAAGAACAAAGTACTACTGGAAGTCACTGCTTACGCATTCACCCCCTGGTTTTGTTTTCCTGTAACTAGAAGATGCAGCGGAAAGCATCTTCCTCTGCCAGAAAAGAGTTCATTCAAGGAAAGAAGCCAATTTTAGCGTACCAACTTGCAGTTGGGCCCATCTTTTCCCAAGTTTAACCCAACCCTTTTGCCAGAGAGCTACAGCACAGTGTAAGTCACTCAGTATGATATTTCTAGCCCCACTTCAGCCTGGCAGCCTCACTGAGGCTGGTTAGTGACCATTTGGTTAATTATCTTCTAAACAACACACTGGCATTTTTGTGTCTTTACCAGAAGGTGGCCCTGTTAACATAGGAGCTAAGCCTGCTGTGAAAACAAGTTCAGTGAAATGAAGTATTTCACACCGGTTACTGACACTTGCACAAGACAAGCACACTTTTATTTGGAGATATGTAGTCAAGTCCTGGTGAGCCAAGCCTTCACCAACTCCAGCTGGAGCCAGGCTAAACCCGATTTCATAATCTCACGTAAAGATGCACTTTGTCCAATTCGATCCTGGGACAGAGTTCTCCAAACAGTGAAGTTATGAAATAGCCTTGCATAAGAGATGTATGCAGACAAAGTAACTACAAGCAAAACCAGACTTGAACATTAAGTGGTGAAGAAAAATGGCTTCTAATTCCAAAACCTGGAAGTCTCGTTCCCCTACATTACCATAGGCTTGCCCTGAAACAGTTTACTGCCATTTTCTTCCTCCTCCAGAAAGCGTTTTGTAGAGTCAGTGTTAAGGGGAAGATGCCATTTTTCACAAGACCAAAACCTACACTGGCTCTTTTTGACACAAGTATTTCTGAAACATTAGTCACAGTATATAATTATCACGTTACTGCTTCATATGGGCAAGCCTTAACACTCCAACCTGATGCTCATTCTGGACTATGTTAGCAAGCTTTTGTTCCGTCATCTTGGTATACACAACTCTTACATTTTGAGCATTATGAAATACTAGTAGCAAGTTGTTTTCCTTCTGGTTCAGGGTTTTTTGTTCGTGTTTTTTTTGAAGTATTTTTTGTGTAAACTTCAATCCAAGAGATAGTTAAGTATTTTCAAACTAATCTACCACATTTTGTTCAGTCCTAAACATCTGCTCATCAGACACTGTCCTCTTCCTCCCGAAGTAAATGGGAGGAAAGCAGTACAGCAGGTTAAGCATACTTACCTCGAGTTCTCTCATGCTGAAGACTTCCACCCCACACTTTTTGCCACGTTCCACGAGATCCATGCCAAAAGACTCCATGATAACAATAGTGTTGAGTATTGGAGTTTCCCCCTTTTCCACACTGGTTAGCAGAAGTTTGGCCTTGTCAGGTTTGTCACAGAAAACCAACGACAAGTCAGCTGATGAAAGAGAACAATGTTATCAGTATGACAAGTTGAGTGTAGACTAGATCCATACATACTTCAGAATGTGGTAATGGAAGACTCTTCTGAAGAAGCCCTCAGTCAGCTCTTCCATCACACATTCAGTCACTGAGCTACTGGAAGTGTCCTACCTTTGTTCACAATGTAGGCAATTGCCTCAGTTCCCAGTGTGTCATAGAGTGGCACCACCACCATGGAGAAGGCGTAGCATCCCTGCTCAATGATCACCCACTGCACAAAAAGAAGAGATGCAAGTCACTACGTGTTTTCTTATCATAACAGACCTCCAAGAAAGACTCATATTTGGATTCCAACACGGAATCCAAGTAGGACAGAGTCTTGCTTTGGACAAGTCTTGCTAAAAAAAAAAAAGTGGCAGTTTGTATCATTTGTTTACTTTGAAGACCTACTACATTTTTACCTGTGGAAAGAGGAAAGGAAAAAAAACAATAAGGAGCTATGGGAAAGATTCCAATCCAATTAAATTTAACTCTGCCCCTAAGAGTAATTTTATGTACTTTTGCAAAACCAGTTAATGTTAACTGTCTCTTTAGTTTACCTATTAACAGAAAGGGACTTGAGTACATTTTTTTTTTCCTTGGTTTTAGGTTATTGAGGTAGCCAAAGCCTTCAGTGTTCTATATTACCATGGTATATGAATCAGTAAAGGTCTCGCTTGTGTCTTGACACGCATTAAGTTTATATAGACAGAGTATTCTTACTTCTGCATTATCTATATCTCATTTGATGGCCAGATACGGAACATAAACAGTTAAACTAGAAGTCCTTTGGAAAGCCCGAGAAAGTTTTTCAGCACTTTTCAAGACTAACCATTATTCTTTAAAGGAATCCAATATGAAGACTTCTATAAAAAAAAATCATTTACATCCCTACAAGCTGCATTAAGAAGGATTTGCCTGCTAACAACTGCAGTACTCAACAAACATGCTGGAGATCGCTGCCTTGCTGCATGTGATGCCAGCTGACAGTGCTTTACAGCAAGCCTGATTTCATCCAAAGTACCATCAAGGTAAAACAGTCAGGCAATTCTTTTTCCAGAGAGTAGCTATTAGGTATAGTTTGTAAACAACGAGCTACACCAAAATACAGGGTAGCACGTGACTCTTGAAGTGGGAGCCTCAGGACACATGAAGAGGCCAGTGGAACTGGAACATTTCATTTTTTTTCCATCAAAAAAGAATGACAAAAATTCTCAGACACCCTACCTTTATTTAGTCAGTTCCAGTTACAGGAACAAAACAACATGCATCTTTAAAAGTTATCAGAACTTACAATTTGACAAGGATTGCATTAACAAGGGTGCTCCTTTCCCTTCCCCACCCCCAAATGTTGTCACACTTCCCAGTGTTTTTGCAGGACAGTAGCCAGTTACCTCACCCCCGTACGATGACAAGTTCAAACAGCATTCAGCTGGTTATTCCACATAATATCTAACACAGGGGCAATGTTAACAGAGTTGCTAAATCTCAGTTTTTATGAACTGTTTATTATGGGCAGCTGTCTACTGATTGAGACAGCCTTAAACACAGAGACTTTTTCTGAAACCATTTAAAATAGGCAAATTGTACATCTCTTGTCCAAAGAGACTTCTTATAGAACTAGTACTAGACTTTCAGGCAGACATTAGACATACTGGTAAGTCTAAGCAGGCACACCTATCCCAGCCATAAAAAGGGTACACTGAATATTTCTTCCTAGATAACATCCACCTGTACATGTAACAAGGTGACAGCTTTATTTGCTGTTCAGCAGCCTAAGGTTTAGGAATTATTTTAATAGGGTGGGGGTCCACTACAGTAGAAGCAGAACACAGTGATAAAAGCTTCCTGTTGCAGTCTCCAACAACTCTTGCACACCGTCATTCTCACTGCAACAACCAGCATCAGCTCTATTTTCTGAACTACCAAGACATTTTTCTACCATTTTAGCTTCTAAAGTTAAGAGTATTTACATATAAGAATCAAACCTTAACAACCTTGACACTTGAGTTCTCTCTCAAAGCCCATGCAAGCAACTAGTGCTGAATACAGACAGTGTGGAAGTTTGCGAAGATCAGAAAAAAACAACATTAAGGGACATTGTATATTTCACTGTCCTGTTTTCTCAATCCAAAACACAACTTCCTTGCTTGCAAAAAAGATCATCTGTTTTCCAGCTACTCAAAGAGAAAGTAAGATTTTTTTCTTTACAAATCCCAGTTTATTTTTTTTTGTAAGCAGTTAAGCAATATGCTAGGATTTTCCTCATGAGGGGATTTCCCCAGCAGTTGTTCCCTGAACTGACAAATGTGAATCATTTCACACCAAAAAAAACTTCATATAATCTTCTGTCTGGATTAGTGATTATATTGGGGATGTCACAACACCCATCCAGTGGTTTTCAGCAGGGAAAACCCCAAATTTAAAATTGCTGATTTAAACAAGCCTTTCCTGCTCATTCCAAGCCCAATTCAAAAGCCTGCAGGAGCAATGGAGCTCAAGTGCATTTTGTCTCTATGAACCAAGAGCAGACCACACTACCCTGCTCTCCTTCAGAATATCCATCAACCCAGTCAAAGACTTTGCACCCAAAGGTCTACAGACAGTTGAAACTGCCACAATACTAACATCTGGCTCCCTTTTTTAGAATTATAGAATGGTTTGGGTTGGAAGGGACTTTAAAGATCAAGTTCCAGCCCTCTGCCCTGGGCAGGGACACCTCCCACTAGACCAGGTTGCTCAAAGCCCCATCCAGCCTGGCCTTGAACCCCTCCAGGGATGGGGCAGCCACAGCTTCTCTGGGCTACCTGGGCCAGGCTCTCACCACCCTCACAGCAAAGAATTTCTTCCCAATATCTATCTAAATCTCCCCTCTTTCAGTTTAAAACCATTCCCCCTCATCCTTTTACTTCCAGTTCACCATGTTATAATCACAGGAGACTGAACTGAAGAGTCTGTAACATGATGTCATTTAACAGCTTTCCTAGTTGGAGACATCCCAGCCCCTGTTTTTATTACATAAATAAAACTGTAGCTGATTAGAACCAGAATTCCAGCAGGAAAATCCAATCAGCAAACTACTGTAGATTTCAGAGTCTGGAAAAAATGCTTTTCTTCATCTATACAAGGCTAGAGTTAGGGTTCTTTTTGTGGTGTAGGGTTGGGAGGGGAGGAAGAGGTTCAATGTCACTTGTCACACAGCTTGCATTTTAATGACATCAGGGAAGGCTCAGTGACAAACTGAAATCAGAAGAGATCCACCAGTAAGCTGTTGTCCAGCACGACTTAGACACTGATACAGCTTCTAGCTCTGTCAACACTGTGGATGGCTCCAGATAATGGCATCCAGCTGGGAGCGTTTAATCAAGAGGGACAGCATATTCTTGACAAACCTTAAGAACCCATCTCCATGTCTTAATACAGGTTTGGATTGAACCAGCTCAAGCTACTAAGCACATAAACATAGAGAAATTCAATCCTATTAAATAGATTTAATAAACAAGTCTAGAGAATAAATATTTATTATTTCATAATATTTTTTAAAACAGCAATCTAGAACCACTTCAGGGTTAAAATGGAGACACCAGCTAATAAATCTAACTATGCCTATGGTTGTCTCAGGTTTGTAACATTTTACTCTGTGAGGTGATCTTCTTTAATTATTTCACTTTTAGTCTTTCTGCCCCTTTATTAAACTGCAATTCATTTTCAATTTTTGCCTTCATCAGCAGTTCTTCGTCCCAGAATCTTTGTGCCCAGGGCCTCTGGCAGAGACAGAACTATCACCTTGAGCCATCTTCTATTTGTCCAAATATTTAATCATTAAGTGCTTTGTTGGGTTTTGCAGGGTTTAAATACCTCCTTATGATTTCCAACCACTGTCAATTACCTCTTACTCCAACATCACTTTTTAAGATAAAGCAAATGGTTATTACATCCACTAAGTACTGCATTAGCTTCCCATTAAACAGTCCTCCTCTATGATCTGGAAAGACCAGAAGAGAATGAGTTGAGTTCTTCTGCATTCAGCTCTACGAGTTAAAGAAAACTAAACAAAATAAGACACTAACAGTTAAATCAATTATCAGTTGCATTTTTTAGCTAAAGATGCCATGTCTATGGCTTGGGGGTCTACAATGTCAGCCTTTAGCCTTCCCCTCCCCTCAATGCCAAATCGGCTCTTAGTGGGGAAGCTCAGTAGACTGCCAAAAAGCAACAGATACTATGAAGAGCTCACTTCAATAGCAGCTTGACCACCAATACACACCCTGTCAATTAAATTACCTCAGGTCTGTTTTGTGCGAAGATTCCTATATATTGAATTTGCGACGGTTTGAAGCCTCGGTGGAGTAATGCAGAGCCCACACACTCAGCTCTGTCTGAAACCTGAAGGGGCAAAAAAAGAGAGAAGATAAAAAAAACTTGAGAGCAAGCTCATCAGTATACACCACTCAACATTATTTTACCTTAAGTCTTAGAAAAAGAAGGCAAATAAGTAGTATAAAGCAGACAGAAGTTTTCTAGGCTATTTTGGATGTCCTCCTGTGACTTTGATAACCTGAACACTGCAGTGCCATTGCACCGCACTGATTGTAGGTACTACACTTGCATATATACAATATAGAGCAAACAAGACACTTAACACTTTGAAGGCCAACTTTCGGCTCAGTCACAAGCCCTACATGTGCCACCCTTCTGCTTCATTCAGTGCCTATGGAGGAAAAGCCCATCTAGTTCTGCAAACAAAGCTTGGGAAGGCAATTTTCTGAATTCTTTCCATATAGCACATGACCTGAAACCATGTTAGTCACATGACTCAAACAGGAAAGCTTTATTAACGAGAGGTCATACCTAACAAGTGCCCAGCAAAATGACCTTGGAAAAAGTGAGGTTTGCTACATTCAAAAAGGTGTTTAATGACCTTAACAGTATGCAACAGGCAAGCTTTATGCAAATTTGAAGACAACAACTGATTAAATCAGGAACAACCTAAAAGTGCTCAGCTGTTTAAGATTTGCATAAAGGTATTTTTAGCAATCATGAAGGAGCATGCTACTAGTTAGAAGCATATCTTAACACCCTATACAACCACTATGGAGACAAGTTGTCAAGAAACAAAAGTAACATCTGTAGATAGGACTTTTCCCCAATGTAAAATGAGCCTCTCGCAAGCAAGCGCCTAATGTAGCGGCAGTCCCAGTCCCCAAATACAACTTCAAAGCTGCAGCCCTTCAGAGACAGCATCCAAGTTCAAAACAATTCAGCAATTCAAACATTCAGCAATAAGATGCTAAAAGCTGCCGAGAACCCCAAAAAGTTCATAGATAAAACCATTAATAAACCAAGTGCAGGAGATACACTTTTCTTCCCCTTGCACGTATTTCAAGCTGTTCTTTTAAGATACTCTAACAGGAACTAGAACCTTTCTGCAATATTCTGCTACTACTTTAAAACATCTATAAATAATTAAGATTTGTTTTATCACATTACTGCATGTTGTATTGACGCTCTCAGCAAGCAAAAGCAGGTCTAGCACTAAGTCTGAGAGACTACTTACCTCTTTATAGGAGATCCACTCATACGGCTGGTTTGGTTTTCTAACACCTAGACATGGACCATTATCTAAAAAAATGATAATCAAAAGTTACTCAAAATTTAACCCTTGGCTCCTCTGCCCCGACACCACACTCTCAGTGTTAACCCTCTAGATTCTTTGCAGACACCTTCAGAAGACAAACTTTTTTTTTTTTTAAGAGGAGGAAAGCTGGGGAAGGACAGAGGCAACATGATTGGTTTAGGCTAAGGAACACAGCACTGACCTTATTCACACAACTCTGCTCCCCAAGAGGTTACAGTTAAATTTGCCTTCAAGAAAGCTCACATCTGATCCATTTATCATATTGCTAGGTAGATATTCCCTGTCCCCAGCTACATTTCAAAAGAGCCCAGACCTTTAGTTCTTGTTGAGAGTTATCTTTAATTTTAAACTTACTTGATACTTGCAGACCCCTTTGGAAGATATCATAGACTGTTCTCACATCATCGTAGTAGAAAATCAACGGTTCATCGCTGTTAAGAAGAGAGGACCTTCGAGCATGCTCACCACCCTAAGAAAACCAATTAAAAAGGTTAGACACACTTGTTGGTTATGAATGAAGAGGCATTTCCTGAAGGAATAAAAAACAACTCATCCATTAAGCTTTGTTATGAGCCTCAGCACATTCTGCTTGAGAGAACTTCAGTGCTGTTCAACACCAGGGGAGAGATCTGCAGGGCTTCCCAGGACATTGTTTAAAGAATCAGATTGTTCTCTGCATTACTAAAACCCTGACAGGCAAAAATCTTATTCCTCAACTATCTACAATAACACAGAACAAGCAAGCAGCACAAAATGCCTTTTGACATTCCTTACTAGACACAGGGTTTTTCTTAAGAAATATTTTACTCTGTTATTGCAGTATATAGCATAATTAATTCCCATCAAGCTTCCTAAATGCCTCAGAACTCTCTGGATACAATATTAATGCTGATACTAATCTACTTTTCTAATTAAGATTACAAAACATAATCAAGCTTCAAACTGTGGTTTCCAAACCTAGATGATTTTAAGGGTGGTCAAACCATCCTAGAACAAGTGTTCTTCTAAGTAAAATACTTCGCACCAGATAGAACTTTAAATTGGATTAAAGGACTAAATTTCTATCTTACAAAAAAGGGTTTCCTCCTGAACTAGTTAGAGGCAGGCAGGACAATACTACCCTGAGGATTAAAATCAGAGGTGATTTTAGCAGGTGAACATTTACATAGAGTACAATTGGAAGTAAATACAAGAATTTTATAGTTTTAACATAGCCTTTTTTTAGAGTGACATTAAATAATCTCATTTTATATCAATCAAGTTTCAGACATTGCAGCTATACAAGTACTAATGGGCCACATTTATTAGTCCTGCTACAACAGACACCTACAAGAAAGATCTTAGCAGGAAGAGTCCACCTGGTTAAACAGAGGGTCTTGGGTAAACATTGCACAAGACTCTGTCTCTATCAGTGTTTGAAGTCAACTCCTCACCCTTTCACAAACTCAAATCTTAACTAAATCTGTGCCTGAATCATGCCATCATCCACAGTGTTAAAAACCTATTCGTACACAGTCATAGGCTCTTCCTGGCCATTGGTTTATTTTCCCATTTTCAAAGTACCCTGGAAGACCAGAGAGCATCTGTTCATGTTTAAGTTAGATAAATGTAGGTTTATCTGCAGAAGATGTCATATTGCCCATGTCCACAGAAAGGAGTTAACACATTAAAGGCACATAAGAGAGGGCAAAAAACCCCCAGTATTTTAACACTAAAGTAAGTGTAACTTGGTTTAGCAAAACATTATGCAGAAGTGTACACTGTGAACACAACCCAGAACAAGTTAATGACTGGCTTACCTCTAAAAATCTGTAACATTAGAAATTCAAAAGCTTACTTGCACTCAGACCAAAATCTACTCCATGGGAAATTAAGAGATTGCCAGTACATGGCTTTGCCTGGAAAGAAAAGCAAGACTACTTGCTTTATTGCACTGGTTTAACAGATATTGGATAACCATGGTCAACTTGTAGATATTTCCCAGTTTTACCACCTCTGGAGCTAACCTGAGGGAGATCACACAAAGTAGTTTGTAGCCACAGTTATAGGTAATGTCAGTAAGTGCAATGTATCAGTACCACGTTTGATGTGCTACAATTCCCATCTCAGGTGAAATATCATATCCTGGGCAACGGTCAAGAAATATTTGTTTTCTCCTCATCTGAGCTACCACTGTTTTGTTTACATGCCCTATTAGCACCACAAAAGCAGTTTTTGCAGGGCCTGGGGCACTTACCAAATTTGAGCATGAGACTTATCAGACAGACTGCACAGTGCTTGGATAAAACACTGACTGCACTGACTTTCTGGAAAAACAGAAACTCTGTAACACTCCTGTTGAAAAAACCCCAGAAGTTCTCATGAGCTTTCAGTAGAGGGAAACATAACCAGCCTATGGTTATGCTTAATTTCACTCTGGGGAAAAAAGAATAAGGTAACTGAATTTAACAGCCCCAGAGAAGGAGTTTCACTGAAAAGCACCCAGCTCCTTGTGTGAAGGCCATCAATTCAGTGTTATTCTTCAGGGAAGCAGTGAAATACACCTGGATGCGCTGAAGATCATTTAGACCTTACTTACACTCCCAGTTAGAACTCACCTACTAGGCAATATTTGGCATTGGTCTACATTTTGCTTGAGAGTAGCAAGAACTATTCTAAGAGCCTGTCCAAAGGGTTCCTATCTAGAATGTTTGTGCAATATCAGGGAAAGTTCTGTTCACAGAAAGCTTTTTAAAAAAAATAAAATCACTGGCCATTACAACCACCAAACATTTGAATCCAAGTACTGGAAAGTTTGTCTGGTTTCACAGAAGTTATTCAAATGGGATCTAGCAGATTTGCCCAGTACAGAGGTAAGCACTCAAAAGGGTTGTCAGTTTTACCAAAGTGTTCTTAAGGAGCCAGGCAATAAAATCTTATTAATGTGAGAAATGCCTCTGGTTACTCGAGCAAAGCAGCCCTTGCAGCAGCTCAGGGAGTCGCAGGGAATTGACCCATTACACTGCAAGAGCTGGACATTAAGAAAAGCCTTGGCACTGGTTCAGAACAGCAGCAGCTGAGGGAAAACAGATTTATTCTACAACAGAGGCGTGTATTACTCTGTCAATGCCTTTTTGGGTCACATAACAAGATAGCTGCCTTTGTTCAAGCCCTGGGTTTGCTTCTTGTTGACACAGGCTGTTTAGGATTAGCAGTAATATCAAACCAGACTCTTGGCTCCACCATGCCTCAGAGGCAGGAGACCCAATTCTCATTTTCCCGAGAGGGGAAAGCACAGCAGCAAGTGGTGCTTAGGTCACCAGCATGCATATTCTGAGCAGCAAGAAGTATAAACTGTTAGAGTTCTCAAAGCAGCCATATAATTTTAAGCGTGCCAATGCCTAGGTAAGCACACAACAGCTAGAATTGATCACTTAACAGGGAGACAAGCATGTGTTTGATCAAGTGATTCTTGAAAGACAAGGCAAGCTACAGTTCTGTTAATGTATCAGGAAAATGCAAGGAGGTTTAAAAGATCTGAATTCTTATACTAGAAAATACTGACATCCTACTATTTATTTATATTCTATCCTCCTACATGTTTTAGCAGAACTTGAGCCAAATAGAAGTATTTTGGTTTTTAAAGCAAGATTTAACATATTTGACAGCCATACACCTGCACTCAAATCAATAGCCAACAGTTATGCAGCTGTCCATCACCAATGCAAAGAAGAACCTACAAGCTGCCAGATCCAGATGTGCCTACAATTACAGACATTATTGAGGGTGCACAAGCTTTGCAAAACACAGGACTAGGGCCTTACTTCTATTACTGTAACTCTGAAATTCTCAACAATATGGCACATGACTGAGTATAGCATGAGCCTCAGCAACAGTCTCACACTAGTCAGGCTTTATTTAGAATTACTCTTCATTAGCCTTGTCTCCCCTCCTACAGACAAGGGGGATTCAAGTGCATCCTGAAAGAATTTTCACCTAGAAGTTTGAGGAGTTCCCCTGAAGAGAGATCAGGTTGGGAGCTTTGAAGACAAGAGGGTTTCTTTCAGCGAAATGTAACTGTAGTAATGCATACTTTAAAGATGATACTCCACATCTTTTAATTACGGCATCTACTCTAGAAGAGCTGATACTTAAAGTAACTCTTTGTACCGATATCCAACTAAGCATGCAATCTCTATGCTCACTCAGTGGCAGTTAAAATGGGTCACTGGGTGCTGGCCTACCAAATCAAAGCTTTCCAGAGATGGGAAGTGACCTGGAACAGCAGTGAATTGGATCTTTCTCCTCTCATCCAAAGTTATGAAAATTTATTATCAGAACATGTAGAAACTCTACTCCAGTCACTGACTTCATTTAACTTTGCTAGAGGCCAAGGAAATAAGACACAAGTAAGAATTAAGCAGGAGCTTATTTATAGTTCAAAATTTTTATCATTAATGAACAGGTAGATTAGATTTTAAAAGAGTAGAAAAGAGGAACTGCCTTCTGCTGTGTCTGTTTTGGAGCACAGTTCTTACTCCCTAGACCTTTTACTATTGTATTGCTTAGCCAAAAAAAAAGTTAAGACATAATTTGAGAGAGTAGTATTTGATAATTTTTTTTCTATGGAAGTGACAATCCATCTTAACACATGTATAAAAGAATGGAATAAGTGAAGTGAAATTCTACATGTAGTGAGGAACTGAATCCCAAGCACTGTATTACACTCTTGTTATTGTTATAAAAGTACCAATTCTAACAGACACTTGAAACTGGCTTCAAAACATACATTCTCATTTGATTACACTTTAATACAGTTTACAACATTAAGGGCTGTGTCATCTGAAGTGTCAATAAACAAAACTGGATAGATCTTGGTCACTTCAAGATGTTCTCAGTTCAAGCACTTTTATCACCAAGACATGCTAACACACTCAGCCGGTTTATTCACTTAACTTTCACTACTGTTCAGTCTTCCTATTAAAGTGTACTTTCTGAAGAGACACTGAAAAATAATGCTGTTATATCGCATCAGAGCAAGATAGGTAATTAGTACAATATGGATCAGTGATGCATTACATAGTTTAGGGAAGTCTCATACCACCAAACAATGATTTCAATCACAGCATCCAGCAGTGATGAGCTATTTCGCCCAAAGAGGTAAAAGCGGTGAACTAAGACTGCTGTCAAGAGTCTCAAGCAAATAAGCATTTGTCACTGGTTTTATGGCCAGTTAAGAGTCACTGATTTACCATCTTCCAACACAAAGCCCCCCAAATCTGCTGAAGTCTCTACTGACTAGTGAGGCCCTCCACAGCCAGAAAACTTTCCCTGCTAGTTTATTCCAGCCACCAACAAGACTGTTCCACCCACTGCCTAAGCACCTGCTGTCAGGGTTGGCAAAGCTCACCAAGAGAGGTAAGATCTAATCTCTGGATCCTTACTCTACATGTATTCCTTGAAAAGAGACATTTTTGGCAATTATCACATTGCCAGAGCACATTTTTATTTCCCCTTTTTGTACTTCTAACAGCAGACCATTTCTTGCTATAGTAACACGTGTCAGTAAGTTTACTATAGAAGATGATTAGGAAATAAATGGTATCAACTAAACTTTTGAATGGAGGCGCCAGCTAAAGCTTCATTCTTCAATTTCAGTATCATCAAACATTGCAAAGAAAGTGCTTGATTTGAGGCTATGACAGGAGTTTGCTTTGCTAAACATCATGAAAGTCTACCTACTGTAAATTTCAAACAAATGCGGCAGAGCAGTTTACATCAGTTTGTAGCCACATCTACTCCTAAGCACAAGAAGTCATGCTAATTGCATTTGATACAGGACAACTAGATGCAGCCTATCACATGCTAGAGGGAGACTTCAATTGCAAGTATACATAAAAAGATATCTGTAATGGTAGTTTCTGACTATAAAGAGTAATGCAAGAAACTGTCAGCCTTATAATCCTACATTTTGTAAACATTTCCTTTGAAGATCACAACTTTTTAAAAGCGGTATCCTTCCTTCAAAAGGAAGAAAAGCCTTGTCTACCCTGAACACACACAGACACACTCTTGAAAGAATGAAACAAGTGGTAAAATCTTGACTCTGTAGTGAACAAGGGAATTGATATAACTGCTGCTGAGGAAACCCCAGCCATGTAATCAGTTGTCTATATTTGCTTCTAAGCAACAGTTCCTCCCAGTCAGACTTTCCATATTAGACTTTACTATTAAAAAAAACACCTAACAGCAACTCTGTCTGCCTCTAAAAAGCACAAAACAAAAGCTAAACTAGCATAACCAGAGTTTAGCAGGTGGTTACTTTAATTTCAACTTACTCTATGGCTGGGATCTCTTGGCAGGACTAATATATCTTTCCACAGATCATCTGAGGACAGTTAGTACCCTCTTCATGCTTGTAACCCAATATAAAGTCTCATCTGTCAGCTATTATAATCTAATTATAATAACAGAAAATTATTAGCCTAATCAGTATACACCAGCACACACACCCTGACCCCAAGACCTAATTTAACAGGTCATCACCTAAGCACGTGGCCAGGAATTGGAAACTGCTCTGAACCAATTCTAACATTCACAAGTCCCCTCCCACCAGTCAGAACAGAAGCTCGGTTTTCTCAGCACAAAGTCTTTTTCTCCCATGCTAGGTACTACCACTGACATCAACCCTCAAAGTGGTTTTCACATTGAAAAAGCTAAAACATTGAGTTCAAGCCATGTTTCAGGAAAAAAAAACCAAAACAAGAAAACCACCATGCCCTGAAAAGCATTTCCCCCTTCACTGTAAGTTTGGAAACACTCACATAAATCAGTGTTTGGTCTCTCCCAGAAGACAGCAACCATCAAGTGACACTTACCTCCACTTCCACAGACTGCATTGCTAAATCACATGGTGGTTTTAGTGCTTTCGGCCTTGTCGCATACCAGTAGGTCGTGAGAGCTGCGAAAGCACCGAAGCCCATCAGCGTATTCGTTGGAAGGGTGCGCACATACTGTCTGACGTCCCCAAGTTCTGGCATCCGTAGGTATCTGAACAACTCATGTGCTTGCATTGCAGTTCAGTGCGGGTTGTCCCGATGCTGGAATCTGTTGATATGAAAGAAAGTTACACACAAAGATTTGAAATCCCCTTTTGATTCACTGTTGTTGTAGGAGAGCAATGTATGCTTTGTCCTGCTAGCTTCCCACTATCAAAATAATTTGATCTGCCACTAGGCAGGCAAGGCAATACCTTTAGACTTCTGTGCTGCAATTAAGCAAGCAAGCAATTACAGGTTCATGCTCTAGAAAAACAGGTGGGGCTGACAGGAGGCAATTTCTGCAGGGTTTTAATATTGCTTTTAACCTTGCATTTTAACAAATGTTTTGCCTTTTTTTTTCAAGGATGGCTTTTCACAAGTGCTAAATATTTACTTGCAGAGTACAGCAAGTGTCAAACAGGGAAGTCAGGGGTATAAGATGTTAGCTTGCCTGCATTAACCTAACAGAGAGCATCCTAACCCTATAGCAGGAGCTGGATTTTTCACCTCTTAAATAAACTCACTCTCTCTTTTCTACTCTGTTCAGTCGTGCACAGAAAGCTCACTACAGCAAGCTGCCTTCACAGCTGATATCCTCCCATAGCTCCTCTACGCTAGCAAGCTTCCTATTTCTCCCAACACCATGCCAGCAATTTATCTCTGGTCACGAGGCAGCCTAAAGCAGCATCTAAGGAGGCCCAGGGCAGCAGCACACAGCAACATAATCAAGCACAGGAAGCACATTTGATTTGTCACGTTCGCGCAGAAGGAAGAGCCCAAAGAGGCTGCTCCCCGACATGGATATTCCACAGCAAGAACCAGCCATGGAAAAAAAAAAAAAATAAATAAAAGGGATCGCAGTCAGCTCAGCTGGTGCTCTCCTCTACAGCCAAGGTCTCCCGGGACATTTGTCACATGCCAAACCCACCAGCCCATGCCCAGTAGGTGAGAGGTAAGCAGCAGGCAGCCGGCCTGCCCGGGGGCCAATGGTAGCCCGCACCCGGTCACCCCACTGCCTGCTGAAGGGCTCCTGCCTGCCCGGCTGGCACCAGCCCTCACCCCTGCCTGTCACCTGCTTGGTCCCCTGCCACCCACGGCCAGCCAGCCGTGGCCACTGTCGGGAAACCACACGCCTTCCTGCTCGCTTGAAGAGCCCGAGATGTATTCACATAGATAATTTAGGTCCGGCCGCTTCCTATGGACAATAGAATTAAAACAAAGGGCTTAAACGATGTCAGAGTGTGTGCTTAAATAGCTAGAACACACTGTGTAACAATGCACTGCTGCAGGACGGCAGCGTAGGAGATGCTGAAATCCAAATGAGCAGACTTATATGCTTATTAGTTTTAAAGCCAACCATACCAGGCTAAGATTTCATATTTCTATAGGAAAAATCTCTAGTTTACAGCCTGCCCTTGAAATCTTTGCTGCTGCAAGCAGTTATTCAAAGGAGTTGTATAGTTCACAAAAAGAATAACCAGTCTTTGGACAATTATTTGCTAGAAACAGCAAAAAAACCCCACGAAAATAGTTCAAAGGGCCCATGATTTCACAACATTAGCAGAAGGACAGGCAGAAGTAAGGTCACAGATGGGGGGAATCGTCAGGCTGGAGTCAAGTTCCATCTCTGAAAGGGTCCTGGACCCAGGGAGAGCTCCCCAGCCTGCAGGCACTGCCTGTCCTCCCGACTTTCCTTTGCTCTTATGGCATAACCTCAGGGCTCCAGCACCCAGACACGCAGTGCAGGGACACTACAGAAATGCCTTTTGGTTATTTGCACTGTGATACACCACAGCCAATACCCAAAATCCACACCTCATCAACATGCAGTAATGGAAGGTAGAGAAGAACCAAATATATTAAAAAGGGATCTCTCCATCTTCCCTTGGCATAAAGAAATTAAATACTAATAATTTTTTAAAATATCAATTACTGACTGAATAGTTAGGATTACCATGCTGTTGCTTTTTAGGCATCAAAACGTGTTCATTAGCATTGCAGGCATGAAAACTATATACACTGATGAACAGTCAGAATAAGAAGTCATTCCAACAAGGATGTCTTGGCTTACAAGTTAATTTTGGGTATATTATAGACACCATGGTAATGAACCAGAAGAAGGGGGCTCTAATGTATGTAAGGGTTAAGAGCAAGCTTAGCTCTTTCCTCCTCAAGGCCTGCAATAAGCACCTTTGACTTTTAGAACAACAGACACTGGCTTTCCTCTCTGCCTTAGTCCTGCACACACTGTATGACTTAGGAATGTGGCATAATTAGAGAGTTACTCTTTCAAAAGGCTGTGGTGCCATTACAGCTAATGAGAGCCAAAGTAAACATGATCGTTTCATTCGCAAGCCCCACTGTAGTCCAGGAGCTGGTATGATTTCGGCCCAGGTAAAGAGGAAGAGAGCTGTACAACCACTACTTTTCATTGCCTCGACCAGTTGTTTGCAAAGAAGCCTGTAACAAAACTTTGAGCGGTTACACCACAAGTTATCACCAGTGACATCATGATACATTTTACTGCTTAGGTTTATATTGAGGGATGACTTTTTTTTATTACACCTTCTGCCTCATCAGCACAAAAAACAAGGTTAGGACAGAGTTTTCCACAAGACTAAGCAATTCCTAGCTTTAACATTATCTGCCAAGTCCTATCAACTCCTCCTTTCTATGTTCAAGACAAAGCCAGATGCAACAGGGAGAATAAACTCACATTCTTAATGTATGCATCTTAACATATGCCCCACCAAGAAAGGGGCCTCCAATGCCTCCTAGCTTTCTTTGATCCATTTCAGTATTTTCTTGGTTCATGCTCTAATCACATCAGACATCCAGCGTCTTTACCAAGATCAAGGAGAGCAGTTTAGACTGAGATACAGAGATCCTCCCAGCAGAATTAGGATCTGGCTTCCAGTCCATTCCTCAAGGAAGGACTCAGCTAAGTCTGCTCACCCAAAACAAGCAAAAAAAATAAAAATCCATGCTCTCTTCACAAACTCAGGTCCTACAATTGCTTCTCATCCAGACAGCACTTGGACCACAAGGAACAGACACAAACTCAGCCATAGTGCGAAATAGAACACAGCAAATGACTAGAAGCCAAAGACAGAGACCTAAAGGAAGAAGATCCCAAATAAGAGAAGCACCAGACTGTGATACTCTGGCTGCTACATGTAGCAAAAAAGAAAATAGAGCAGAATGGCTAATGTTCAAGGTCAAATGCACTTTTCTCCCCCTCAATGCAACCAATACACCTTGGTTCCTTGGCAAATTGAGAAAGAGTAACAGACAGATATGGAAAAGTTGTTTTAATAACAGAGAAAACTGCTGTAGAGATAACTACCTGTGTCCTGGCCACAGCAATTCCCAAAAATCCAGCCCATGAAAGCAGTGGCATCACCAACTCCGCTGAGGATTTCTGTGCGGCTCAGACAAAGGCAGCTCTCTCTGCTCACACACACCCCACAGCACCCAAGACTCTTTCTTTACAGCAGAGCCAGTATCTCAAGGCAACGGCCCAAGTTGGCAGAGCTCCGCCGTTCTCTGCTGCTCCTACTCGCGGGGTACAATGGGCTATTTACAGCGGGCAGCAGCCTGCCCATTGTCTATCCATAGCCAGACATGGTTCGAGCGCGACGGAAGAGAACAGGAGAGCGGCCGTCAGCTTCTGTACCGCAAAGAAAACAACCCCGAGCGCCAATGGCCTCTCTGCCCCTCCAGCCCAGGGTTTGGCCCAAGGGCACGCACGCTTCGCACTGCAGTGAAGGCAGGTCCGCCACATCGGTGTAAAAGAAGCAACTGTGTTATTTCTGCAGCCTCTCGCAGGCAGGAGAAAGCTACGAGACAAGTTTCCCCATCTCTTCTTATGGGGAATATGGCATCAAGATGTTTTCGCTGCGATACGCTGGAACGGGATCAGCCACCCCTACACCTTTGAGTTCTCCTGACAACCACCTGCCATTGCGGTTTGTTGTTTTCTTACTGCTACAGGTTACGCCACACAGCTCCCACGGGTCTCTGTTTTACTCAGGTCTTTCTCCACTCATCTTTTGAAAGAGCAAGTACAGAATCACATTCAAGCTCCTTCATTGAGTATAAGAGGGTAGAAAAAATAGCTTTGGTCATTAACAAGAGAAATCCTTTTGTCAGAGTAAAATACATAATCCTAATCCCAGGATGCATTTACAATCATCTTAAATTTGAGCCAGTCCAACCCGTCCCAGATACATGTTCCTACAACCCTCTTCATGCTGGTCAGGCACTCAGCTGGTTGTGCAGTCCCACAAGGGAGGTGACCCAGCCAACACCATTTTCCTGGCTTAGTTCTGATGCTAGTTCTCAGCTAGACCAACTCTTGTCTGGATGACCAGTTAGCCATTAGCTCCCAGAAGGAAGTAAGACAGCACAGCTGGGGGAAGGGATGGACTATTGGAATACTACATCTTAAGCACAAGACTCCAAACACCTCCCAGGATTTTCTCCCCCCTGCCCTGCAGTCAAGGCAGTGACTTGCCTGAGGTCTTGCAACCACCTGTGGCAGAGCCAAACTGTAACCAGCAAGGAAGCCACAACCACCCTAAGACACAGCAAAGAAGCATAGGTAGAATGAGAATCCAGCTATGAAGAAGCCTTGGTTTAAGCCTTGTATAATGAGAACATGACACCAAGACGCCTCCTGTGGTGCAGCTTGGCATGTATGACATGACAGTCTCCTCTAAGCCACAAAGGACTTTTCCAAACAAACCAAGTACTGTTGAACTGTCTAATCCACTACTCTGCCCTCCTCTTCCACCAATCCACTCCCCAGTTAAAAAACTAATTATCTCATCTTACCCAGAACCACCTAGATCGCTCAACCAGGCATCAGAGCTATATACCCTCCTTTCAAAGCTGTAACTGACAGATCCACTTTCCTGCAACAGTAAAGAGAGAGGAACTAAAAAGCTGTTAGTGAGGAACCTATCCCATGCACAGACAGGAACCTGCAGGTCCTTAATATTCACCCCCTCACCTCCAGCCCCTCTCTTCATCCCCCCAGTCTGGCTCTGAGCAACCACAGGGCATCATGCAGTGGTTCAGGCTGCCTCTGCTGGTCCAGTTTCTGTTCCTGCATTTGGGACAGGGCAGGACCAGAGGGAAGCAGCCTGGAAGCTGGACTCGGGTCCATCAGTTCAGCCACGCTGATTTACTTCATAAGCTGCAACTGAAGTTAAGACTCTTGCTGCAACCTTTAAGTAGCCCTACATCTGACACTGATGTGTCAATGCTCTGTCCCCATCTGCAAGGAAAGTCACAGCCCTGTCCTCAGAGGTTTGGCTGCAATCCTCCTGCAATCAAGTGGAACAACACCTGGATTCTTGCCTGTTAATGATGTCCAACAAGTAATCTGAGTGCACTCCAATGAGGTCACTGGAGTTTATTCAAGTTCAGGAGCTGAACCACATGACAAGAACCTGCTCAATGCCTTTTGTGCAACTACAGTCCTCCAGCGGCACTTGGTGACCCTGTATATTAAGGAAAACCAACATTTCCAACTAAAAGCTTTGAGAGAACGATCAATTTAAGTTTCCTTTGTTCCATGCCTATACACATACACACAACGTGTCACTGAACAGTCTTACCAGTTTCTCATCTTCAAAGACCATAGAAGATGCTTGCAAATAATCTGTTTTGCAGGCTAAATTGCTGTCCATTACAACTGCATCCCTACAACTCCAATATGCAAGTACATCATGGCAATACTCTGTTAATTTAACCTCAATCCAAATACAGATGAAAAAATATAGATGAATAGATGAATAGATGAAAATATAGATGAATATAGATGAAAAAAAAAATCAACCTACAGAAGCAAATTGCTACAAACCAGCAGCTTTCTTGCAGCACTAACAGCTTGAGCAGATCATACCAGCTTATTCATTCTACTCCTCCCAGGAAAAGTCTACTATTCAAAAAGCCCAACATCAAGTTCACTCATGCTTCAGGTACTCACCTGAGACTCTGCAAGAATGAGTTTCTTACTCATGCATCTGTAACCTGAAGTCTAGCAGAAGGCAGCCTGGGTCAGGCACACTAAGCCACATTGCACCACACTAGGTATGGTTGTTTGGTTTGTTTTTTTTTAAACACCCTTCCAAATATAAACACTAACCCTTAACACTGCGAGACTGGACAGATCAGCAAGTACTTACAAGAAGTAACTGGTTCACTGAGTGACCTCCCAACACCAGAATCACAAGAAAGACTATGACAAACCAAGCAGCCTTTTGACCTCAGGTACTAAAGTATGCCTGTATTTCCTCTGAGTCAGTAGTAGTAAACATTTTCTTCTACCTTTCCTAGGAAACTAATCCATCCTCGCCAGGCCATTAACGCAGCCCAACGGCAGAGGCAAAGTTTTGGAACCAAGGCACATGCAGTATCAAACTAAGAGAGCTTAAGAGCTTAACAATAATTCATACAAGAGTCCTTTTCTGCAAATGGGACACCATGGACTACAACTATAAGCCTTAAATGGTCCAGCTACAAAAACAAGAAACATTGGTTTTTTCTCTAAACCCCTACAAAACCACACAAACTGTTTTCACTTTTGGACAAACTACCCAGTACGACCACAATTCAAACCCTAACCAAAAAGAACTATTTTACTATCATATTTTACCCTCTGTAGACGAATATCTCCAAACATTAAAGGCAGCAAAAGACAGAAGCCTTGTGTTATCGAGTGTCCTTGTTTCAGGAGTCAGGCAGGATCCACAGAAACGCAAGCCCCCCCATCCACAGCCAGGGTTCAGCCTACTGCCTGTAAAGGTCAGTGCCGTACAGCAGTGCTTCCTCGAGCCACACAGCATCGGGAACTCCCACGCAAAACCATCCACTGATGAATAAACCATCTGCCCTCCTGTTTGTGAGGATTTCTGGGGAGTTACCGCTAGTTATATTTAGTGTATTAAAACGTTTAACATACCTGAGCTTAGCAGAACTGAACTTAACACACCTGAATTTAGCAGAGCAGGGAAGGAGGATGCGGCAGGCAGTCTATTCATCTGACTACCAGAAGCCCCATCTATCAAGCAGTGTATCCCCTTGGGCCAGAATCTCTCTCCCTCTCTGCTGCACATTTGAAAAATTGCGTGCCATTAGCCTTTTTGAGTCTACTCATTTCAATTAACTGTATTACCAAGATTTAGAAAAACAAAACACAAAAACCTACTACTATCTCCTATTGCTCACATTAATCAAAGTGTTGTTTTCTTGGAGGGGAAAGAGAGAAAAGAAACCATTTATTCTTCCCTACTGGAGCGCACCCCGGCCAGCGAAAGTACAACCCACCCCTACCTCCTCCAAAAAACCCCATGCAATACTCATTTCTAGTGGAGCCATGAGGCAGAACCATCAGCTACAGAGACTTTACTCAAGAAACAGGAGAGTCACTTACCCAGATAACTATTTCAAAGTTGTCTTTCCTTCCATTCTGAATTACTGGTTTTGTTTTTCCCATTGACACCAACCTTGTACTTGCCCTTGAAGCAAATGGCTACTTGGGGATTTGCTTCTCAAGAACCGAAGACTTACTTCCAACCTCGTGTTGGCTGATTTGTAGCTGTAAAACAGCATCTACCAAATTTAGAAGCTGCCTTTTAAATTCGTTACGATCATGCCATCCTCAGAATAGGCTAAGGCCGTTTGCTGAAGACCTTGAATTGAGTACGCTACACACAACAGCTACTTGTAATTACAAGCTTTGTATTTTCCCCATCAGCCATCCTCAGATATTTTCATATTCCGAGACAAGCAGGCTAGATATCCTTGCACTTTAAGAAATGAAGCAGTAGCAGTATGGCTCCATGAGGAACTTCTGCAGTTCAGTTTTTGTGTTATTAATACTACTAGTGTTGCAGGAGGAAAAGAAAGGTATTTTTCAGCAAACTCAATGCCACCTTACACTCAGAATTTCTTGATCCAAAAAATCTGATCCAAATCTCTGGAGCTGAGAAATCTCAGCTTGTGAGTTTGAGAGCACATTCTAAGCAGAGAGGCAAATACAAACACCCCAAGCAGGCTCAGGAGAGACTGCACCGTTCCCTCTGAAGCAACGTGGATAAAAAAAAAATAATCTGCGTAACAGCACATAGAATAGCTGTGTGGTCCAGGCACAGATACAGAACCACAGGGCTTTGATTGCAGTCTCTTTAGATGTCACTTTTTCCTATCACAGGACCTGACCACCATATCTGATTCTAACCCAAGCAAGGCATCGGTTTGGACGGATTACCAGGTCCAAGAGGGTGCCTTTAACACCCCAGACAGCTCACAGACGTGCCCTTTAGAAATTCAGAAGGCTTCAAGGGTTGCAATTCCTGTTCCACAGGAACGAGAAATGTATGCATCCTAGAACAAAAGCATCGCGCAAAGCCGGCTGAATCCCTGCGCTGAGGCACCGCAAGCCCTACCTAACAGCCGAGCGGGAGGCCTGCAAAGTCAAAGCCGCTCAACCTTCCATTTTAGGTCAGTTTCCCTCACGCTGCATTTCCATACACGCTCCCAACTGCTTAAAAAGAAAAAAAAACAAAGCAAACAAACAAACAAAAAAAACAGCAAACACCCAAGCTGCTTCAAGTACATGCTGCATTCACGCCCCTAAGAACGACCTAATTGAAGACAAAGTCCAGCAATTAACCATGAAACCCCTCAGGTTAACAGGCAGCACGGAGCGGCCGGGCAGCACCGGGGGCTACTCGGGGACCGGCTGGGGCGACCACCGGAGCCGCTTACCCCGGGCCGGGCCGGGGGCGAGGGCGGCGCTGGAGCCCGCACAATGCCCCGCAGCGCCGGGGATGGCGGGGGAAGGCCGGATCCCTGAGGTGATCGGCGGCCCCGCCGCCCCTCACCACCCGGCCCCGCAGGTGACAGCGGCCGCGCAGGCCGCCCTCAGCCCCGCGGCGAAGGGCAGGCCCCGGCGGGAGCCAGCCCGCCTCAGCGGCGGCCGGCGCCTCCCCGATAGCCCCCGGCGCGGCCGGGCCCGCCGCCTCGTCCCTCGTCCCCCGGGCGGCGGCGACAGCAGCAACCCCCCCCAAACCCTGCTCACCTCCCGGCGGCAACGGCGACCACGGCTGTCTACAGTGCGCAGCTCCCCCCGGCGCCGCCCTATTTAAGCCGAGCACGGCGGGAGCGGCGTGTGCGTCTGCCGGGACCCGCCTCCTCCGCCCGCCCTCCCCACCGGCGGGCGCTAGGGCCCGGCACGCCCCGGCCTTCCTTGCCCGCCCCCTCTCCCCGCCCCTGGGCCACGGCCCGGCCCGGGCGCTCGCCTCACGGGTTCCCGTCTCACGGGCGGTCGCCTCAGGGTCCCCCGCCTCACGGTCCTCAGCCTCACGGGAGCTCGCCTCAGGGCTTCCCGCCTCACGGCTTCCCGCCTCACGGGAGCTCGCCTCAGGGCTTCCCGCCTCACGGCTGGTCGCCTCACGGGTTCCCGCCTCACGGGCGGTCGCCTCAGGGTCCCCCGCCTCACGGGAGCTCGCCTCGGGGCTTCCCGCCTCACGGCTGGTCGCCTCACGGTCCCCGGCCTGACGGGAGCTCCCCTCAGGGCTTCCCGCCTCACGGCTTCCCGCCTCACGGTCCCCGGCCTGACGGGAGCTCGCCTCAGGGCTTCCCGGCTGACGGGAGCTCGCCTCACGGCCTCCCGCCGCCACCGCCTCCCCGTTTGTCAGGGAGTTTGAGGTGCGTCCCGGTAAGGCACCACGTCGGTGACATCTTGACAGTGGTGGGAGCTGGGTTGGGGTGGCCGCCGGCTTCCATCGGCCCCTTTGACGGGTAAACCATCAACCCACACCTCAAAAATCCCGCTGTGATGCACACTCTGCGTTGCCACAGCTGGCTCCCTGTGGTCCCATGGGCGTTATTTGAAGTACGGACGTGAGTTAAGACTACACGCATTCATATATATCGTAAATTATTGGAAGAACTTTTATTTTACGTAAAGGCAACCACTCTTTCTTGTCGCTTCAGTTTATAGTGGAGCATACCCATAGGACTTCCTGTAAAATAGAGTTATTAGTGAATTAACAAGCCTTTCATCACTTTTTAGCAGGAAGGAGGAGCGCACTTGTGAAGCTGCGGATGGTCCCTCACCTGCTCTCGGGTTCCATTGTGGAGGGGCCCAGAAATGCAAAATAAATGCCTTTCTCAGGAAGGGAAGCGGAAGCCCGTCATCCAGGGGTGCATCGGATGGACCACAGCTGCTGACGGGCACGGAGTCCATAGCACCACGAAAGGTAAGTCCGAATAAAGCACGGGCAGCACAGACATAGGCCTCTCTGGTGGCCTGTTGCTCTTGCACCACACGTGGTGCTCCTGCAGACACGGCCAGGCTCTGCCAAGTGGCTTTTTTGCATCACGTGCAGGGTTTTGGGTGAAGGAATCGAGTGATGTAGAAATGTGCTGTCTCAGGCACCGGTGACTTCATGTTTTGTCCTGAATGCATCTGGCTTCTGATTTTATCTGCTGTGCTAATTAATCCTTCATTATCACGTCTTTCTCCATAAAGGCCATAAACAACATTATTTTAGCCCTCTGTCAGAAAAACTTCAGTGAACTGATTTTGCCTTCTCTCTCACTGGAAAGCCGGTTTCCAAAAAGTCTCTGTTTTGTACATACCTTTTAATCAAATTGCAAAAGCCCCAGCTTAGCAATATTGAAATAGGTATCTCACCAATGCCAGGTATCACCTCTCTACTCCTACTTGACACTCACCAGATTATACATCCAGGGACTATGTTACTCTCTGAAATTGGCTTTTTTTCCAGCTGGTCAACCAAACTACTTCGAAAAACAGATATAGAAAACAGGGAAGTAGGAGCTATACATCAACAAAATTTGTAATGACAATATTAGACAGTCGCACACAGGGGAGCTAAGAAACCTGGCTCCTGGGGATCAGCATGGGCTGGGACACTTTAACAACTACATTTGCATTTTAAATTGTATTTGAGATGTCACCAACTCTTTTTTTTTATCGATGTACAGGGCACACGGGCTCTAAACCCATTTCGCTAGGGAAATCTACTCTCATTAAGTTAATCAGATAAACAAAATAAGTAAATAAAGAGATCTGAAAGGAGATTTTGGCTTTCTTGCTTAAAGTGTACGCTTAAAGCGTACCCTGTGTTCTAGTGCCTGGTGCCTCTTGTCCTTTCACTGGGCACCGTTGAGAAGAGTCTGCCTCCGTCTGCCCCCCGAAAATAGGTATTTATACACACCAACAAGATCCCCCCTACCCTCAAGTTTTCCCTTCTCGAGGGAGAAGGTGATCCTTGGAAAATCAACCAGCTTTCTTGACCCCTCTTCTCCCCAGGACCATTTAGTTAACAGGGCAATTATCCTGTAAATTGATGACCCAAAACAGCGGATTTCCATTTCAGCGATGTATGGATATTATAGAATTTTCAGCACCAGCATTTGCTTTTCCCGATAATATTGACATGGAAGTACTGTTCTCATATACATGTATTGGCTATCATTGACCAAGCAAATTAAGCATATGCCAGAAAGAAATATCTCTTAGCTGTGTTCTTTTAATTTTGATTTACAGGGCATGCACACCACTCTGCTGAATCGGGTTATCCCAAGCGTACCATTTGAGAGCCATCCCAAGCGTATCGTTTTTATACAAAACAGACTGCCTAGCCTTCTTACCATACTGTCTCTGCATCTGCTAGCACTTGCAGATGGAATCTCGAGAGAGGGAAAAACAAAGAAATGTTATGTAAATAAGCACTTCAACATGTCTAGCATATATCGCAATTAAAAAACATGAGCTACCGGGTCCGTGGAGTAGGCATCGTTACTTACGTCTTGTCAACCCTCTTCCCAGTGGGAAATGGAATAATGTTCCTTCTGCATTTGTAACCGTCTCGTGCACTTGAGAAAGGGAATGTAAGGAAACGCCTGGAAGAGGGAATGGGGTCGTTCCATGGTGGGGAGGGAGCCAGCAGCTGAGGGCGACAGTAGCTGATGGGTCCAGGCCACCCATGTAGGTGACACCAACAGGTTCTGCTGACAGCTCTTGGCAAGTTGAGGTAACGGGTGAGGTCTGGGGTCCACACCCAGTGCAGAACAGCAGGGAGCCATGGGAATGGCATGGCCTGTGCCTGAGCTTAAGTGTAGACCCCAGACCCCTGGGCAGGGGTGTGAGTGAGGGTCCCCGCTGAGGCTGCTCAAGGCCATTGGGACCTACAGGTGTCCCCAGAGCCCTAGCAGTGACACAAGCGGGCCCCGCTCTCACAGATATCTATGGCATCTGTCTGGTTGCGTGTCACCTGGGGTAGTCCTGCCACACACGGGGACCTAAGTTTCTTTGTAGTTACATACTTTGCTCTGGTGAGACCCCACCTGAAGCACTGCATCCAGCTCTGGAGTCCTCAGCATAGGAAGGACATGGACCTGTTAGAAAGAGTCCAGAAGAGGCCATGAAGATGCTCAGAGGGCTGGAGCAGCTCTGCTGTGAGGACAGGCTGAGAGAGCTGGGGGGGTTCAGCCTAGAAAAGTGTCCAGGGAGACCTTGGAGCCTAAAAGAGCCTAAGACCTTAGAGCCTTCCAGCCCCTAAAGAGGCTCCAGGAGAAGATGGGGAGGGACTCTGGATCAGGGAGGGGAGCCACAGGATGAGGGTGAATGGTTTTAAACTGAAAGAGGGGAGATTTAAATTAGATATTAGGGAGAAATTCTTTGCTGTGAGGGTGGTGAGAGCCTGGCCCAAGTTGCCCAGAGAAGCTGTGGCTGCCCCATCCCTGAAGGTGTCCAAGGCCAGGCTGGATGGGGCTTGGAGCAACCTGGTCTGGTGGGAGGTGTCCCTGCCCAGGGCAGGGGGGTGGAACTGGATGATCTTTAAGGTCCCTTCCAACCCAAACCATTCTGTGATTCTATGGCATGACAGCTAGAGCTGGGACAAAAAGATACTGTGTGAGGAAGGGACTAGAATAAGATCTAGGCTTGCAACAGATGACGGGTTTGTTTAGGACCACTCTGGTTTAGGACAAGTCTGGTTACTTCTATGCCTTGTTTTTTTCCAGATCTATCTCACTGTACAGGTGCATCTTCACTGTACAGGTGCATCTTCACCTGAAATGTTCACAGCACATCGCATCAGGCATAACGGCAAGCATCCCACAGGTAAGAGCCTCCCAGGAGTAAGAAACTCCATCCTAGGCCAAGAGAAAAAGATATATTTGGGGTGGATTCCTGAAGACCGTAGTAATCTGTCTTCCTTACACATGAATGAAGGCAAAGTCAAACACACCGGTGTCAAAAATGAGCTGTACTGGAAGGTGAAGGTCTGCGCAGGGCCAGCCTATGCTATGCCTAAGGGCCACTTGCTGTCTTACCTTAAGTAGTTTCTTCAGCTTAGAAAGACAGAGGTCATGACTTCCATGAAATATAGGTACTCTAAACTTTGAGACATCTAGCCAGAAAAATAAAGTGCTCATGAAATCCTCTGTATAAAAGCACAGAAAAAAGTCATTTGCAAAACCTCTATTGCAGACCAGAAAAGAGGCATGATATACATATCCAAATACACAGAAATATATATATATGTATTTTTCAGGAAAAAAATAGAAACAAAACTAGAAAGCCAACTTAAATAGCAAATGCATGTTTTCAAACATGTAGTTACTTTTTTTGGTTTTTAGTGTTTTGTGGATTTTTTAAATGCAGAAAGGATTTTTCAGCTATGCCTGCCATTCCTTCCACTTTCTGTTACTGTCTTCGTTTATCAAATATTTCTCCTCCTCCTGCCCCCTACCCCCTTGAAGATCAATGCACGGCTTATGGTTAGGGATGTTCTGATGACCAGCAGCTGTATGAACTGACAAAGCCCCCATTTAGTTCACACTCAGCGCACAGGAACTGCCCTTCCCGCAGCCCTGGGGTGTCAGTTTGAACCCAAGAAGGTATGAAGGAGATTGAGGAGTCTTATGGAAATAGTGTATTGTAAGAAGAAGTAAGAAGAAGACAGCCTGGCCATAACTGATGCGGCTTGCTTAGGTCAACCTAATGAAAATGTTATTTCCTCGAGTGACGAGGCACCTGTGTAATGACACGGGACTAGAATAAAGCAGCAACAGCATAAACCAGCAACAAATTAAATTGTGCTCAAGGCAGTTCGTTTGCCACCGGTCCTTTTTCTTTCTCTCTGAACTTTGGTTCACGGGCTGCATTTCCCACCCCCTGCCCCTTTCTCCTCCAAGCTGTACACGTGTGCAAGTTTACTACTTGCTTCATCCAAACGATCAACATAAAGCTTTTCCAACTTGAGAGTTATTTAAGTAAAACCACAAACAGAAGGAGGATGTTCTGCTGGTTGTTTCCGCCAGCGCAATACGAACAAGCCAACTTCTCCAGTTTGCCTCTTTTAAAATATTTTCCCCAATCACCCCAATCTCTGTGTATCTCTCTTTTTGAAGGTCAAGGATGTCTCACAAAATAGATAAAGTTTACACGCTTTACTTCTAAAGTCTACTTGAGAACAGAAGCTGCCATGTATAAAGCTATTTTACAGAAATATATAAATTGACAATAATGCTCCACCTGCTCAAGTGAATATTAAGTAAAATATTACACGGAGATAATCAAAGCAAGAAAGCCCAGGAGTTAAATATTTATTGTGTTTAAACTCCAGCTAAGAAACAAAGTGTCTGTGTCAGAAAATAAAACACCGTCTCATCGGCTGGAACGTGTCCTGAGCACAATCATTTCTGGCTGACAGGAGGAGTAAGTTGTTTTATTTGCTGCAGTTTACGGTTCCCCAGCACAGGTTTCACACCAAAACCAAACAGCAGAGCCCTGGCCAGCAGCGACCTTCAAATGCACAGCATGTTTTCACATTCTTCACATACCCGCACCTCCTTACCACCGTTTCCAGCAAATATTGGTGCACGAGCACAAGTACAGCCCGGGGAGCCAGCCAGATGTCACGGCGAGGGACATCTGCTTTTAAAGGCTATCTCAAGATTTGCGTGCTCACGCGCCCAAACCCGCCAGCTGAAAAGCATCCTCCACTGCTGCAAGGGTTCATTTGGGCTCCTCCAACTCAACATGTGCCTACAGGGGTCAGAAAGGGAAGACAGAAAGGATTAACGAGGACTGAGCCTCAACAAACCTTATTTCTTACAAAACACGTCTGCGTACTGGAACATGTACACCAGGGCAGGGGGGCTAGAACTAGATGATCTTTAAGGTCCCTTCCAACCCAAACCATTCTGTGATTCTGTGATTAATTCTGTCATTTGCATTTTCATATAACACCTATATCACAAGGCTTGAAGCTTGTGTGTAATGGGAGCTCTGCTTGTGAAGGGACAACCCCACATCTCACCTGCCCGAGCCCACCAAGTGCCACATGAGGCAAGATTGCAGATGCCAGGCCAAGCTGATGGGGGAGCAAGCCTTGGAGGTTATCAGCTGCCTGGCTTCAGCAGAGGGAGAAGATCCACAGGAGCCACTCATGTAAGCACAAAAAGAGGCTGAAGTCCAGGCTTCTGGGGAAAAAAAATGTTACAATTCCACGTGTGGCAAGCCCTGCTCCGGTGTGTGGAAAGTGGGACGAAGTGCAGGGAGCTCAGCTTGGCAGCCAGAGTAGCTCAGGCTTCAGTTAATGCTCCTTCTTGGCTACAAAACCTGAGGTTTGCACACTCCTTCACGCTCCGGCGCAGGGCTGTGTTTAGGCAGGGTGAGAGCTAGAGCCAACACACAGGTTAACGCGCTGGGGAAGACCAGCCCTGGGAATGTTTTTAATAAAAGGCTTGTCGGAGGTGGATAGGATCAGCGTGGCCAACATACACCCCGTTGAAGTATTCCACAACAAGGTACGTCAGTAAACTACATCTTCATTTGGGATAAAAGCCAATCCAGGGATTAAAAGAACAACTTGTCAAGGCCCTTCATCATAAATCAGCCGCATTGTCTCTGGAAATGGGTGGAAACAATTCCACCCTCCGCACTGCCATGGGGTGATTCACTGAGCTGCGCGGCACAGGAAAACAAATAGGCCTGGCTCCTGAATAACAAACCTTCCACTGCAAACTCCCAGTTATAGGAAACAGAAAACAGACATGAAAAAGAGGCTAAAGATGCCTCTCCTTGGTAAAACTCTGCTAATAAGTGGAGAATAAGCATTGTTTGCCCATGTCTATGTTATCAGGAACCACCATTAATCAAATTGTACACTGAGCATATATCCAGTCGGCTACACAAAAGATCTGCTGAGTACTGGCACTGTTTCTCTGCTGGTGAGCACTATTCTGAGATTTCTATTTCTTATATAGAGGTGGGCCTGGAGAAGCATTTGAGTACTACTTTGTGTAACAAAACAGTAAATTTTATTAAACATTATTATTTGAAGTGCTTAGCTTTATTTTTATGTAACATTATTGGACATCTACGTATCGGTTCTTGAGAAAACTGTTTTTCCAAAATCGGTGTCTAGAAATAACTAGAAGCAACAAACTATTACTAGAGACAAAATACCCCTAAAACTTTCTCTATCTCAAAAATAACTACATTAAGTTCCTTCCTTATATTTTCTGCTGTGAAACAGTGGCAGAGGCTATTGCAATGTTGTTTAACCTCTGTGTGATAATACAAATTTTATATTACACCTCTTAGGTATTTCTGAGGCTTTAATCACTACCAGATTCGGAGATCACTCAGATGAAGAGATCTGAGTCTTTTAATCACTACTATAAATTTGGAATCTGTAAAACACATGGAGACCCTAAAATGAAGGACGATGGCACTTGCAGAACACACAGACAAGTGCATTCCTCCATCAGACCCCCCAGCAGACCAACGCTGGCCGACTCCAGCTTCTGCCTGGAGCAACACGCCAGCACCTCAAATCCTAACCAGGCTCCCGCCATTCTATTTTTTTATCACTTTTATGGTACCTGAGTCTTTTTGTTATAAGACTCAGTAAGGATGATTGTCCTTGCCTCTTTCAAACTTTATGATATCAACCAAGGAAACAGAGCTAGAGCCTCTAGAATGAGCTAGTGAGTCCTGGCTGCCACCAAAGAGCCCAGCACAATCACTGCTGCTCAGTGGCTAGGATCTGTTCTCAACAAAACTCTATAGCACCTTCAAAAACAAGTGACGAGCCTGAATTTTGATATATAGTTGGGTCACTATTTAGATAATTACTTTTTCTTTTTTTTCCAGAGGGCAAAGGCAGCATAGATATATTCTGAAGCGAGAAACAGAGTTAGGAGCTAAGAAATTAACAATTCGTTGCGATAGGTGAGAATTATATATTACTTATTATTATTTTACTTCAAGATAGGTAAACATTTTAGTTTCTTTTCCTATTTGATCCCCCATTCACTGTACGCATTTTGAAGTTAGTTAATATTCCAGTGACATTTAAAGAGAAATCATACAATGGATCGATTTGAAAGAGCAAGTTTGATCTCTGCTCCTGGGAATAGCAGCCGGCGGTGCCTGGAGTGTCTGGGTGCGGGCTCTTGGCAGTGGTGACAATGTGTGACACCCAGGGTCCCCGTGCCAGTGGCAAGGATTTTGTGTGCTTTAAACCAGACTGGGTGCTCCTGGGCTCCAGAGCTCAGCGCTGGTCCTGGCTGGCTGGCACACGCTGCTTTTGGGTAAAAAGGGCAACAGGTGGCCACGCTGGCCCCAAGGTCACGGAGGAGCCCAGCCCAGGGTGCCAGGCACCTCGGTGGCCCGGGGACAAAAACTGCATTTGCATTCCCATCCCACCTGCGAGTGGGTACCGCTGCGATTACATTTCCCATTATATGAGGATTTGCTGACAGAACTTCCAAAAAAACATGCATTTTGGGCAAATTTATTTTTTTTTTAAACTCTTATTTGCCTGAAACGACCGTGGAGAATGAGGACCCAGGGGTATTAGTGTGTAGTGCTGAGTACATTTAAAAAAAAAAAAAAAAAAAGCAAGATTAAAATAGACTTGCAGCTGAAATTACTAAGGGTTGAAACATATGATTTGGCACAAATCCTCGAGGAATGCAGCAGATATCAGTTTGGCTCCACTGAGTTAATGACAAGCTGAAAATTATCTAATGAGCGCAGACAAGGAAGTTTTTGCTTACTCGTTTTTGGGTTTAGGTTATTAAATGCACACCTACAAGGTTAAATACCGGTGCTGCTCTTCTCACTAAACCCGCCGTGTCTTAGAGTGAAACCACAAACTTGCACAATTGCTTAGCCAATCTCAAATGCAGTAAAATATTCAGCATCCTATATTTCCCCTGCAGGTTTTGATGTTAAAAAAAAACCTAACAAATTGTAAATGGAGTAGTCTTTCCCCAGAAAGCGAGATAGTATCTCCACCCCACCCACCCCCGCCATGGCAACTGCTTATCCCCTGTAATGGCCCAGCTCTACCATCAGCCAGCCTTTCAGCTCCCTGGCCTGGCCACAGGGCGCTCAGCATGATCCCTGTGTTCTGCACCCCCTTTGGAAAGAAAATGACGTTATACCAGGTGCATCCTGTAGCAGATCCCTCTTACTAAGCACAGACTCATCTTGAACCATTGGTAGCAACTGCTGAAGCTGAAAAATTAGCTTTGTGAAAATACAAGTTCTTTCATATTCCTTCCATACACTCCATATTCTCTTTTTGCCTTGAAAGGCTCGTCAAATGCAATTTCCTCTCGACTGTTATCTACCCCCCTCAGCACAGAAAAAAACCTTTGCAAGCCCAGGCTATAAACCATGGAGCAGCCACAGTCCCAAAGTATGCTGAGTTATCAGAGATCTTGCTTTCACAGGGACGAAAGGAACCTTGTCAGGTTCCCAGAAAGTGGTGGAGGGCATGTCTTCATGGCTTTGCCCCGTGCAGAAGGAATTTTCCCTCCCCTGAGAAGGTCTGACCTTGTCTAGAACGCCACGAAAACCTGTCAGCATCCAGCAGCAGCATCCAGATACTCAGAACACAAAGTAAGAGCTACATCATCCCAAACTTTGGGAAAAATCTACCCAACTAAAGCATGGCAATAGAGGTTTCCTAAAATTTGTTGTCACCTACTGTGGCACAAGGTGGCCAACTATGAGGACGTTTCTGACAGTTTAATATGATAAGAATTGTGAAATGGAAAGACAGAAGTGGGTGGAATGCAGAGATCATCTTCAACCTTTTTCAAGCAGTCCAACCAGGCCATATACACTAATGGTCTCCTCCTTATCACTATAGTAACTAATAAGCCAGCACTCAATTTTTGGCCATCCTATAGCGTGATTATGTACAGAAGCAGCCTCATTCACCTTCTTTGGGAGTTGATGGAAATCTTTCCCCTAGCTTCAACAGAGTCTAGATGAGGATATTAATAATTCACAGAGAGTGCACTGGACTGCCTGGAAGATCTATTGCTGCTTAGTGAATTTTTATCTACAGTAAGACGGCACTGGCTTTCCACACTTTTGCCTGCCCTTCATATGATCAGATTTTAAATGCCCACGTAGCTTAAGAATGTGTATGTCTTAAAACGCAAGTTCTCCAGCAAGTAAAAAATTCCCTTCAGCATCCATAAAGGATTCCCACAGAGTTTTACCAAAGCAAATGGGTTTGACCAAAGTGTCTCTGACAATTTAAAAAAATTCAACATTAAAAAAAATTCAAAATGAAAAAAAATAACTGACATTAAAAATAAATTCTCAAGAAAGAACCATTACTAAGCTTCTCCACGGATAGAGCTTTGGCAGAGCAGCAGCACCCTCCTGGCAAGCAGGGACTTCTCTGCAGGACATGCAAATACAAAAAGGCCTCTTCCCCAGATTCCAATCATGTAGATCCTCTGAATAGAAGAGGAAAGATGAAATCTTGGGAAGCAGAACGCTAGATTTGGGGTTTTTTGGAGGGAAGGTTCTGTTTTTCATTCAAGACCACAATTGTAAAAGTAATTAGTTCATTATCCTTAAGAAATAAAAATGTAAAACAAATTCAAAGTGAAAAATCAAAAATACTGTTTCAAAATTCTAGGCAGCTACTTGTACCTTTCAGATAACACTCCAGTTTTAAGACTGATGTAAAATTCTTTACAAACGACCACCAAGGTGCAACCAAAGCAAGTTAACTTCTGGTGAGGAAGGACTTTCAGGTTAGTCTTAACTCTTTCAGCCCTACCTCCACTGACATCCAGGACAAGATTCCCTTGACTTTCCACATGGTAAGGTCTGGTAAAAAGAAAGTAATCTCCAATTTGCTTAATAGTTTCTCTTTGAACCAGCAACTTCAACTCTAATTAAAAAAAAAAATAAAAAAAACCCAGTTAATTCTTCTTCCTCAAACACCCTCAAGATAGACTTGATCCTTCTTTCAGTAACTTTCTGGCACAGAAGTGTTCCAGCTTCTCAGTTGGGGAAAGTGTAGGGTTTTTTTTTTTTTATTAAACCCTTGTATTAGGATCCTTGTTTTTTCTTGCAAAGTGGGAAAAGAGCCAAGAGTGAGAAGACGTGGTCAGTGGGGAGAACCAGGGGGGGATCTGCAGCCCTGTTAAATTCCCCTTTCTTCCCCAGGAGCCGCATTTCTGTCCTGCTTCCTTCCACGCAGAAAAACTGATTCTTTTCCAAAGCAAGCAAACAAATGGGTTTTATTTCAATCCTTCGGGTCATAGAAAAGCACTTGCTTGGGATAGATTAGTCACGATTAGTAGTTCTCTTTCCTGTTTGCAAGTATTAGAAATAAGCCTAGAACTTGTACCCTGTGTTTCAGGCTGGTTATGAAATGTTCATTTTCAATATGATGCTATCTTGTAGACTTTCATTTTCCTTTATCTGTTTTTATCCATACACAGTCTGTGTGCACAGATTTGAAGCAGACTTATTCAGAGAACTACGTGCATTTAATAATATTAGACTTGCTACAAATCTCACAAGCGACAAGAATACTTGGATAGAGTGGAAAGGGAAAAAAAAGCATTCAACCAATATCCAGGTTTGTCAAGGGACTGACAAAGTGCAGAATAGTCTCGTTTATATGTACAGCCCCTGAAAGTACATAGTGCGGATGAAATTCAGAAAGATTATGGAGAGATGTTTAATCCAAAGATCTCTGCACAACTGAGAAGCATGAAATCCGTATCTTACCCTGACTGAATGGGCTTGCAAATAAGTACGGGATGTAGTGATTGCACATCTTATCAGTATTTTATCATCATAACTAAAGCACCAGGCATCTAATGGTATATCCATCCTAAATTTCCGCAGGCTACTTGTCTTGATAAGACCCAGAGCTCTTTCCAGGTAAAGTCAATAGCAACAGTAAAATGTTTGGATTGTGGCTAGAAAGGAAATATTGTCAGGGTAAACCCATTACTTGATGAAAATTTGTTTTAACGTCTTAATCATGGCTTCCTAACTTGTTTTTTGTCCCAGCAAGAGCCTGTACACTGACAGTCTGCATGCTGTTGTCACACCATGACCGCGTTTTCCAGGAGGAGCCCTTTCCTCCCCTGTGACCCCAGCACGGTTATTCCACATCTCCCACACCAGGACAACAGGCCAGTCTTGGCAACCTGGTCTGGTGGGAGGTGTCCCTGCCCAGGGCAGGGGGTTGGAACTCGATGATCTTTAAGGTCCCTTCCAACCCAAACCATTCTGTGATTCTATGATTTATTCTATAGCACTAGGAATGATCAGTCTTACACAGGTTGCATATCACATTGGTAAATTGTGGCCCAAACACCCAAAGATGCAGTGTTTAAAGCAACATTTCTCTGAGAACTATGGTACGTAAGCCTCCATATACTCCTCTCCTCTCTCTGCAGCAGGGTCCCCCAGAGAACTACTATCACATCTGGACTGGGAATCGCTCCCAATTTGGCTCTCGGGAGCATGGCCGCAAGCCAGGAGAGATAAATCAGACATGAAAACCTTCATGAGCAGCTGCTGGGTTAAGCAAGGTTATAAGGAAAGAAAACCAAGGACCTTTCCGCAAGCTAGGGGGAAAAAAAAAAAAGCATCACTCTCGTGACAGAGCCTCCGGCCTTGGGTGCAAAACTCCGACTCGGTGATGCCTTCCAGAGCCTTTCCATTTATTTCACCCCGATCCTGCTCACCTGTATCTTCACATGGTGCAGCGAAATAAGGGTAGCACAGATAGAAACTGAGTAAAACCCACCGAAATGAACAAGCGCTCCAGAGACAGCTCTGCGCCAGCGCTCTCAGTGGTAGGAGACAATTAGGTAACTGGCAAGATTAGCCCAGAGCTGACACTCTACTTAAATAGACAAATGAGTCCAGATGGCTTTGAACAGCTGATTATCCAGCGTGGTTGCGTAGAACAAGGGTGACCTGAGAAGCACAACGGACACTGCTCCCTCTCTGCAGTCACTAGGAGCTGGAGAGGCTCGGCCTTCGGTGGCCATTTATCTCCTTGTGACAGGAGAACAGGGCATGGTGACGGTCCTCAGACGCTCCCCGTGCCCCAGACCAGACTTTAGCTTTATTCCCCTTGAATACAGCAGATCCAAGATTCCTCGTAGCAGGCTGAAGAGGACTCAGTGTGGAGCACCTGCGAGGGAACGGCAGCAGATGAGCAATGGCCAAAGACTTGCCTTCACTTTGGGTTCCACTGCACGACCACGGAGGGCCATTCGTCGTCATTTGGGGCCACGAGCAGATGGGAAGTTGGTTAGTGCTATCCCTACCATCAGGCAGGAAGGGAAAAGCAGAGGTGTCTCCAACGCCAGGGAATTTTTCCAACGTGAACACAGGTGGACATAGTCATAGGAACTCCATCAGAGATTTAGCCCCCAGCTCTAAACCCACCACGTCCAAAGACAGCTCTCTCCAGTAAAAGGTAAAAAATCTACTCTGCGGTCAGTTCAAGGATTTTATATGTTAATAAGTTGGGAAAGGGAAAAGTGCTTAGGGTTGATTTGTTTCCAGGCGGGCTATTCCCTCCCTTTCCCGGCTGGAGAGAGGAACTTAGTGCTGAAAGGTTTGTGTATAGAGCAAACACCTCTCCAGAAAGGATGGAGTTCTGAATTCACCACCTCCCTCTGCAGTGGTGTTCCATAGCTTTGCCACTTTACAGCCATGCTGCTGGGAAACCCTGTCTGATACGGTAGAGGGCTTGAGCCACGCGTTCATCCCGTCTCCCTGTGAAAGTCCAAGAAAAATAGTATTTGTTCAGGTTTATACACGCACTGGCGTGTTTGTTCAAGGATGTGTCAAAGACACAAGGAAGCCTGAGCTGTCCTCTGCGGTACACAGATACCCTAATACTGCAGCTGCCTTTAAGGAGGAACTTCTTCAGCTTTGGAGAGCTCTCCTGGAGCAAGGCAGGGGCCTGAGATCTGACTGGATTAAGTTGTGCTGCAGCAACCCTGATTCCAAACTGCCCTGACCAGGCTTCAAGCACTCAGATAAACTCAGCTGATTTACACGCCTGTGGGAGGAAGGGAGAAGGTTTCCAACACCTACAGAGAAGGACGAACAGAGTAAGAAGCAAAAGGCTCCTGTGCATTGCAGTAAGGTCAGAAAAGTTTGGGAAAACCTGAAAAATTAATGCACAGACTCTGTGTCTTAAAGTATTGATCGCAGTTCTTAAACAGGAACAGAAATAACACCCAGTGCAGAAATCTGGGAGATGGGGCAGCACCTGACCTTTGCACCAATCTCAGCTCTAGAACTCGGTCGCTGACTTAATTGGTTATTTGTTTTAAATATGTAGTTTGGCCAATGGTCAGACAGCAGCAGAGAAATAGCCTGGCTTTTCCTGCAGACCCGCCGTGCCTGTGAGCACAAACCAGCCGGCCATCCAGCCCGCACCCGCCTTTCCAAGCAGAGCAGAGGGTTTTTCACTGCCCTTACTCCCGGGTGCTCTGTTGGGTCAGTGATCACAAATGGCATTTCTACACCTGCTCCAGTCTCCCTCTCTTGGCAAGTATTCACAGAATCATTGAATGGTTAGAGTTGAAAGGACCTTAACAATCACCCAGTTCCACCCCCCTGCCCTGGGCAGGGACACCTCCCACCAGACCAGGTTGCTCAAAGCCCCATCCAGCCTGGCCTTGAACCCCTCCAGGGATGGGGCAGCCACAGCTTCTCTGAGCAACCTGGGCCAGGCTCTCACCACCCTCACAGGAGATAATTTCTTCCTTATATCTAGTCTAAATCCACCTTCTTTTAGTTTAAAGCCATTATCCCTCATCCTGTCACTCCACTTCCTGATCAAGAGTCCCTCCCCATCTCTCCTGGAGCCCCTTTAGGGACTGGAAGGGGCTCTAAGGTCTCCCCGGAGCCTTCTCTTCTCCAGGCTGAACCCCCCCAAATCTCTCAGCCTGTCCTCACAGCAGAGGGGCTCCAGCCCTCCCAGCATCTCCGTGGCCTCCTCTGACCCGCTTCAACAGGTCCATGTCCTTCTGATGTTGGTGGCCCCAGACCTGGAGGCAACACCGCAGGGGGGGTTCTCACCAGAGCAGAGTACTGAGGGTGCATTCAATCCCCTCATCCAGGTTGTTGATAAAGATATGAAAGAGAACTGGCCCCAAAACTGAGCCTTGGCCAGAAGCCACCTGCTTCCACTGCGTGGTGCAATGGATCACCAGCTTCTTACGCATGTGATGCCATAAGAGAGAAGAGGAACCCATTCTGTGTCAGCACAAGTGTCTGGTGTGTTAAGAAACTTCCTGGGGGCCGTGCAGCCAGACAACTGTGGTCAATGGGAGCCCGCAAATCCTGGTGGCTTCAAACTGAAAGGAGACAATTTTCAGCTGTAATTTCACTCCTTGTATGCATGGGTTCTCTCATGTCTCCTTCCTACCCCAACCACTGTGCAGAGAGAAACTGAGAGGATACCAGCTACATCAGCCAGCAGCCATGCGGGGGAAGCTCTGGCACAGAGTCTTTGCAGGGCTTGTGTGGGGAATGGAGAGCTAGAATGGAGCTCCTGTCACTCCAATAAATGCTGAGATCTTACTTTTCAAGTAACGTCACATCAGACCAAAGCCCTACAGTATGGTAAACGTCTTCTGCAGAGATTTCGCTGATCTCCTTTTGCTGCTTTGAAAAAAGATACAATCTGCCTATAACCTGAAGTGGAATCATTCAGATACTCTCACTTCCCATCAAAACAGAGAAGAACAAGAGCTTAAAAGCCTCCAGTCTGGCAGAAAGACAGTTTCCCCCAGTGCAGTTACTGCCTGCAGGTACAGCATTCTTTCCATCAGCATCTCCTCCGAGCCGAGGACAGGAGGTGGTGGGGCTATAAACAAGCCGCGGACAACTTTACAGGGTGCCCAGAGGGCAAGCTGGCGTGTGACTGAGGAGAGGTTGGTATAACTGAGCCAGCCTTTCAAGAACTCCCTTTGAAGTTGCGTATATCTCATTTCCAATCATTAAAGAAAACAGACAATTCCTGTTTTCCTATAGAGAAGAGGCCAATCGTCTCCTAGCGCTCTGGTCAATGTCTTTTTTTTCTTTCACAACCACATTTCCTCATTTCCTTCCAGACCTACAGCTACCACAGAACCAACCACAAAGGCACATCTTTGATTACATCAAAAGCACGTCTCCTTTAACAATTCAGATCTTTCCTCATATTTCATGGCGTTATCATCACTGGAAGAAAAGTCACGGTTTCAGACTCACCCCCCTCCGCCCCGGGGTCAACTTTTCTGCTGACACGTACCCAGACCAGACCAGGACTGCTCCCAACTAAGTCAAAGTGATGCTGACTCCTTCGGGTTCCTGAAACTGCCCTGGGATTTAGCCCGCAATGGCATTGCCCAGCCATCTCAAATCTCAGAGCAGCGTTATCTCCATGTCACGGATTGAGAAAGAAGGGCAAAGAGAAGTGCGCTGATTTGCCCACACAGCAAAACCAATACCAGGAATAAGAGCAAAACCCCAAAACGTTTCTGCCTCTGTGCCTACTGCTGAGACTTCAATGAAAAGTGGCAAGATGAAAGTATATATTTGTTCTCTGTTACCGTAGTGCCTACTTATAAGCCTGAAAACCCAAGGATCTTTACTTCTATTTCAAATTAAAAAGATCGGATCCATGTTGCAAAACTTCCCTGATGTAATTCAGGGAAAGGTGGCAAAAGACACAATCCCGTGCCAACACAGTTTGGCAAGGGTCCCTGGTGTCAACGCAACGACGCTTGAAAGAGCTTATTTCACCCAGAAAAATAAGGAGTCTTGCCATGTCCGTGCTGGTTAGTAAGTGCCCTGGCAAAGCACTCTTTCCCCAGACTTGGCTGTGCTGCTCCGCTTGGGATGGGCTGCTGCAGCTGATATTTTCATAACTCCCTTTAGTGCTAAAGTCACTTCTTGAATATTAGCTAAAAAAAGAAAAATAACTAACCCACCTACCCATTCTCTGTACATTCTCTTTTACACGTTTTCCAATATCAAGGGTTTTTCTTAAAGAACACAAAAAGTGATAAAACATTTTTCAAAGCAGGATAATGCCAGACCTCCAGTTTACTCCGTAATTGTGAGCTTTGGCCTTTTTCATTGTATATTTGATTTCTAAGATTATTGCAATAGGGGTCAATAAAAACTCCTCTTCCTGTTGCAACCATAGCACAGTTTCTTACTCTCTTGTTGCTCAGCAAACTCCCGAATTTCTTTTCTTGCAGACATCCTTGGAAATGATGTAGCAACAACTTGAATCACGCTGTCGACTCAGCATCAAAGCTAGCGGGTCTCAGGTTCAAGTGCACAGGGAAGTCATGAACTTAACCCTGGGGCTTTTCCTACTGACTGATACATCAGATTGAGACCTCTGTATGTCTAAAATGGTACTGGGACCTTCGTGCCCTCCCCAACTTCTCAGGATTCCCATGGTATAATTGGAGGCAGAGCACAAATCGTGCTCATTCACCTCTGTATGGTGACTGCAACAAAAGGAAGCAAAAAAGATTCCCTCTGACTGTTAAGAAAAAAGTCTACAATAGCCATACTTGGCCAAAAACTACTGGTAGGACAGGAGTTTGTGCTGTGGGGAATTTTGGCTACTTTAAGTAGAATTGTGTGTTGAAGGTGATGTTTTAGCTGATCTTTCTCCATCAAAAAAGAAACCCCTCCATAGCAATAAAACGTCTGAGGGAGCAAAGCTGAGGCTGAACGTGGAGTGGTTAATGTCATCAGCGCTGAGCTAATATGTGACTCAGCTCTGACTTACCTCGGACCCTCTCCCAAAGCTCTGCTGTGTCCTCTCCCTCTCGAAGCTCCCCAGCAGCTTTGCCCGTCCCAGGATTAGCCCAAATTGGGTCAGAGTTTATCTGAGGAGGGGAGGGACCCTCTTTTCTGCTTTCTGTTTGCACACCGCCGAGGGAGAGAGGATCAGGGGCTCCTTCGAGCTGTAGAAACAAGAACTAGTGTTAGGATCTGTCAGACACGCTGGCATAATTCCAGAAAAACTCTCAGGAGTTAATGATAATGGAGTGATGAGATGCAAATTTTGGAGTTCAGACTCAGATTCCCTCTTGTGACTACAAAACCCCAGGGTAACAGCACTGAGCTCCGGGAATTATTCTCTCTTCAAACTGACGAACAGAAATCTGCAATTCCAGTGGTGACATTTAGTTTTTATCCTTTCATAAATTAATTTTTCTGGTATACTTGGGGGTGGGAGGTGTCACTTGTGCTAAAATTTTTTATTTCTTTTTTCAAGTGAATTTAAGCTCATTTGAACACCCTGAGATGTGTTGGAAACTTGTTCAAATTAGTCTCTTTCCAGGGTAAAGCCTCCACCCTGCGCTGAGCCACTATGGAGAAACCTCTTGGTCAGCATGAAGACCTTCTGGAGTTTCAGGAAGAGTAAATTACAGGAGGAGGCAGAGTTAAATGAGCAGCATCACTTTCCTTTAACGACCCACTAAAAATGATGCAGTGCTGCAAAAAGGCGTAGTGGAGACCACGTAAAGCCCAGGTGAAAACAGTAGTAAAAGAACTTCTAGATGCAAGGATTTGGGTAAAAACTTGGGTACTGCTTGTGTGAAAAGAGGTTCTCCAGACCTTTACATAGCATTCCCTGGGCAGCTGTCCCACCGCTGGAACAGGCTGGAGACATTATTAGGCTGCACACAGGAAAAACAGCAGAGATTATCACAGGAACAGCAGGATCCCGGAGAAAAAAAAAAAAAAAAAAAAAAAAAAAGGTCAGATTTGAGATTTACCTGAAAAATGTGGGGGGCAGGGTGGGCAGGAAAGAGGGAAGGAAGCCAAACGCAGCCCCACAGGATGTGAAGTAAATGTAAACTTAGTTTATGCACACAGTGCTGCTTCCCGAGCTGGTTTTCTCACAAGCAGAATAGGAGTCATGTTCAGTTATATTTCTAAAAAAATAATAACGTCTTAATAAAGAGAAGATCATGAACTGAAAATCCATATCCTTCAGGAGATGGTAAAAATCTCTCCAAGTTACTGCAATGCAGCTCTTGGCAGGTCCTCACAGACTTGACGGTCGCTGTTTCCAAAAAATATCTGCAAAGTAACAGCAGTAGTTACTTTGGGCAGAAATTTCACCCATTTAAGTGTGCACGGTGGGGACCTTGCTGCCATTGGAAAGGGACATAGGTATGGCCAGATGGGAAAACAAAACAAAACAAAAAAAGAAAAAAAAAGAAAAAAAAGAAATAATAAAATAAGGTGTATCTTCTGAGTGTCATTGGTAAGGCCATTTTGGTACAATCCATCAGGAGACATTACTGGAAGTGCACAATAACCCCAGGATTATAAAAGAGATATCCCAAAGGAATTTTGGACATGAACTTATTTCAAGTTTACTTCTTTACAGAAAATGCCACCCTGGTGACGGCAAAGCAGTGTCCCCACAGCCACTCGCTGAAAAGGACAGACGCTATATGGAATCTATACAATAAAGCAGTCACCAACACAAGCAGATGTAGATGCCTGTAACCCAGAGCACTGCAACTGTTCAACTACTATTGCTTTCTGGAAGCAACACGCATTGACTATCAGAGCCCAAGGCCTCGCAAGATCATCACTGGGCAAAAGAGACACCAAAGGTGAGATTCTGAGGGGTGTAGTTAGAGGAGAGGGTAAATCCACACCCAGAAAAAGTCATGTGTAAAGTGATTTCAAATCCTTTTATACTATTGTTTGTTTTAGTGACAGGAGCTCCCCTCCTGCCACCACCTGTCCAAAAAAAAAAAAAAAAAAAAAAAAAAGAAAAGGAAGAAGATGGGGAATTTTTCTGTTTTCACTGCAAGCATGTAACATCTGCCCAGCAGCATCGGGGGGTAGTGGCAGGAGCAACTCTCCTGGTCTAAGCCCTTACAGCATGTAGGCACATCCCCAGGTACTCAGCCCTGCGAGGCTGTGCTCACCACGCTGTCCCCTCCCCAGCTTTTAATGATGAAGAAACAAGGGAGCTGAGCTCAACGAGTCCCAAAACAAATTAAGAAGACCCAAATAAATTCATAGTCATAGAATGGTTTACATTGGCAAGGACCTTAAAGATCATCCAGTTCCAACCCCCTACCCTGGGCAGGGACACCTCCCACCAGACCAGGTTGCTCCAAGCCCCATCCAGCCTGGCCTTGGACACCTCCAGGGATGGGGCAGCCACAGCTTCTCTGGGCAACCTGGGCCAGGCTCTCACCACCCTCACAGCAAAGAATTTCTTCCTGAGATCTCATCTAAATCTCCCCTCTTTCAGTTTAAAACCATTCCCCCTCGTCCTATCACTATTTGCCCTTGTAAAAAGTCCCCCTCCAGCTTTCTTGTAGGCCCCCTCTAGATACTGCAAAGCTGCTATAAAATGTAATTTTAATGTACTTTTTAACACATTACCATCCAACTAATCTGCTGTAATTTCAGGGTACGTGCATCCTGCTCTTGCAGACAACATATAGCTTACGGGGAGCAATCCTGCTGCCTGCACTCAGGTTACTTTTATGAATAAGGGTTTCTGGATCCTGCCCTTAAACATAAAACAATTCAAGCCACGGGCAGAGTAGACCGAAAAGTGAAGTAGGGACAGTACATTTTGCTACTTCATTTCACGTGGCTTGCCATGACATGACTTTTCTTCCCACAAGCCCACATTGTTATTGCTTACAAAGAAGGTGTATAATAATCTGCAGTTTAATAAACAAGAATTTTTAAAGGTTACTCTCCATTTTACAAGAAAGAGTCTCCCTACCCGCTGCCTACAGAAATTCATGTAAATATCAGTCACCTGCTATTTTTAGGCAGAACTTACCACTTTGTTAAACTCTTAGTGAGTCATATATATATACGCACATATATATAGCTGCTATATATATATATATATATATAAAAATCAGACTGATGTTTCTGTAGCATCCATTAGCACTCTCCAGAAATCCAAGATTCACTAAGGCCAAGCACTGTTTTTCCTACAGCACTCCTTCCTAAGGAAAAGTAATTTCAAATGGTAAAGCTGAACTGGGGGATTATCTTTATAGAGCAAGATCTTGGCTGCATGACAGAAAAATTAAAGGAGCCTGCTGATCAGCTGAAATACTCCAGCTCCAAGTATGTTTGGATGACAGCCAAAGTCCTGGAATTGTTTTGCCATGAAATCTGCTTTTAGACAGGAAGAACGGGAAAGTTTTCAGTCTGGAAGAGGCTCCGTGATGAAAAGCTTGGAAATCAAGCCCATTATTCACATCCAATCAAGCCTGCCCCTCCCTGCTCCTCGCTCCCCTCTCCATCCCCAGCACGGGCATGCCCACGCATACAAGTGCGCCCCACGCACCGCGCTCACTCAGTGCCTCTTACACGCTTTTGGACTTTATTTTTGATAAAGTCGCTCGATATTTAATCCAAAATTATACCGCTGATTTGCGTCTGAGCGAGCTACGCTTCATTCACATAATACAGGTCATAGAGATGACTGTCCTTTAAAATGAGTTATTTGCCAGCATTAGATGCAATTCAAACCTCCTGGTGGGTGGAAAAAAAATGTTCTGAAGATGGAGTTGGGTGGGGAAAGAGGACCAGGCAGGCAGACCCTTCAAATCTCAGGCCATGCCAGCAGTGAGGGGATGGGATTTATGAGCTGCAGGTTGGCTGATTTTCCAGATATATATATATATGTATGTATGCATATATGTATGCAGATAGATAGATATAAAGACAAAGTAAGTTCAGGCGTTACCAGGAGGCTCCACCTGCTTTTTCCTCCGTCTGCCCTGATCTGCAGTGGCATTTCAGCCATCGCGTAGTCTTTACCTGACCGCGGGCTCTCTGTGCAGTCGGGAGAGCACAGATCTGTAGTTAAAATGCAGACCTGTGCTGCGGTGGTGGCCGCAGTACCAGGAGCTCTCCTGGCCTGCTGGGGGTGAATTACTGCCGTCGCGAAGTCAGCGAGAACACGGGCCAGGGTCTAATCCTGGAAATCACGGGCAATTAAGAAGCAGAGCCTGCACAGCTGTGAAACGCTGCCTGAGGCAGGGTATTTGGCCAGCTTTGCTTCACCTGGGACACCCAAGGAGACCCCTCCATCCCTACCCAGGCCTGAGTGTAGCTGGGCATCCCGCCTCTGCCCCCAGCAAGGACTGGAAGCGCTGGAGAAGCAGCCCCAGCGGTTGCAAGAAGACCTGCCCTGCACCGATCCCATCTTTGCTCCCATACAGAGTGTTCAGAAGGCTTTTCATGACACCAGCTCATCACCACCCTCGATATGAGACTGCATAGATACAGCTGTGGTTTCACAACAATAAATCTCATTTCACAACTCCCGCTACTGAACCAAAAATCACCTTGCGTCAGATGTCGGCAGCCGAAGGTTTGCCAAGTCACATTTCTGTACGAAGCTGTGGCAAGTTCAGACTGCAGTGGCAGGCTCTGGGCTAGCCCAGGTACTGTCCCCTCCTCTCTCAGGCCGGCATGGGGACACAGGGATGCCACCAATTCCCTATCAGCTGCTCTGGTGCGTTGGGTGGGAAAGCAGCCGCGTGTCCTCAGCTGATCCTCACCCTGCTATTCCTGGCACAGTGGCCTTAGTTGGAGTGTGCCCCTTCCCAATATCGCCGTGGAAAGCCATGGGCACCGCCACGGGGCACTGCCACTGGGGCTCTGATGCTGCTCTTGGATTTGAATCCGAGTCTGATCAAGCCTGTCTCACACCCAGCCTTGCCCTCTCTCCCTTTCTCCCTCCCACAGAGCCACCGACAGCTTAAACTGGATCTTAACTCTGCATCTCAACCTCCCCGCAAGTGGTGTAATACCCATATGTTCTAGAAAATTCATTAAAACGTCATTAAGAGATTTATTAGTGTGATTTACATGACTGAAATACAGCTTTTAGACTGACAGGTGTAGAGAAAATAATTTCAAATTAACACACAGAGATCGTTTGCCTCCGAGTTATTTCTGTTCCAAGCTTGGGAGGGCACGACAATTGTCATACACAGGTATGGCAGGGGTTTTAGTCACCAAAGGTTAAGCATGACTGAGATACATTTAGGCATCGCTTTGAAGCCTTTTGTCTGCGCTACATCTATACTTAGCAACCTATAGGCAATTTTGTAATTACAGTTCTACCCAGCTGTCTCCAGGATCACTCACGGCTGCTACAGAAATGCTGAAGGGGTCACACAGCCCCTCATGCCTTGGAGAACCGAGGAGAGCGAGCTCATTATGACCCCAAACGTAATTAATTCACAGTTACTGAGCATTTCCTTGGCAAGCCATGGGAGGCAAAGTCTACCTGCCTTGGCCCACAGAAGCTGTTTACAGCCCTCAGCTGCTTTATCTCACCTTGTCCCTTCAGCCATCAGGAGGAAGAGAGTCTGCAGAAAGGAAGAGACAGCTCCTGTAGCTCTGAAAGAGGCTTACAGAGTTGCACGAGGAACAAGTTACGTCTCTGTGACCTGAAGCCCCTCAATGATCCTTCCCCTGCTGCCCAGGCAGGGTACTCTCACCTACAGCCAGCCCTGACCTCACGGAGGACATCTTACAGGCTTCAAGGAGACTTCTTAATGGATCCCAACAAGCACACTTCTCATTCAGCTGTATGTTTTATCTATAAGCCACTCTCTCTTGTTACAGAATCATCAGAATCCACAGATTCTGTGCATTTACATCCTATAGTATGCTTCACCCAGGTGATCAAATCCATTGTGTAGGTTTATCAAATTCTTCTGCCACCAGCTCCAGGAAAGCGAGTGAAAAGGGTGGGGTGGCCACACCACTCAAGTCTAGCAGAGCTCAGCTGGCACAGGATACCTGGCTCTCCTCATCCACACTGCAGTAAGGTGGCACAGATTTATCAATCGATGGCATTGATCAACTAATGGAAGACAAAACGAAGCATGGACCACTTCCAGAGACATGAACTTTCACATCTTGGGCATGTTATTATAACATTCTCAGAGCAGTGGGGGAAATTGCATCTATCCCTGACCTAATGCTGTCATGAAACCTCTTTTACATTGTCCTGAAATCTGTTTGCTTTAAAAGGAATTTTTTCTGTTGCAAGAATAATACTAAATTTCTGAAGATGACCACATACATACAACTTTTAGGTTACACGGGGTGATATGCTTGCATGTTCTGTTGCATACCTGCTAGGAATATTTTGTTTATGAAGTTATTCTACTGCTTCATGACTTCTTTCTGATCCTGAATATCCTCAGAAAGCAAATATTTCATTTAAATGCCTTGCCTGTCTTTTGAAACGTGCAGAATAAGCCACTACAAGTGTTCCCAAAGGCAGTGCCTCGAAGCGTGGTTTATTTCCTCTGAGCTCCGCTAACTAAGGTCATCTGAGTCATGGATTTTTCTGCCTGCTTAGGTCTGTAGTCCGACCATTACCCCTAAGCACAGTGCCAAAGTCCGGTCTTGCAAGTCCAAGGGTTTCTGTTTCCTTCTTACGTGCAGGCAGAGGTTTGACTTTGCTCCGGCAGCCCCGTTGTACCAGTCGCTGGTCCTGCGTGCTCAGCGTTTCTCAGCAGCCCAGCCAAAGCTGAACCCTGCTTGCCCTGAGGACGAAGCAGGACGGCAACCTCTGGCTCTCCCCTTTGGAGGGGTCAGAATTCAACCGGACAGGGGTGGCAGGAGGGCTCTGACAGACTCCGCTGTCTCAGAGGGGCTCAGGGTACTAAAGCTAAAGATCTCCCTGATCCCAGGGATCTAGTTCAGCTCTTTGCAGGCTTACATATCCACAGTACTCAGCCTATTATCGTTCCCCTCCTCATTACCTGCAAAATACATATATGCATACATACAAATATATGTATATATACATGCTGACCTGGGGAGAAGGGAAAACCAGCCACCCTAAACATTTACAGCCCATAAATCCCCTCACTGCTGACATCACCTGAGATTTGGAGGGTTGATCTGCCTGCCCAGTCCCCCTTCCCCATCCGATTCCTTCTTCGGAACATCGCTTTTCCACCCACATCTGTCTACCCTTGGGCAACTGTCAACTTTGCTTGCATCTAATGCCAGATTTAGATACTACCCAGTGGTTTAACATACTATAAAGAGACAGAAATTTAGACATGACCTTGAGACCTAGTGCCATCTCAGGACTCCAGACCAACACACTCGGTACCATCTTTCCCCTTCCCTAAAAATCAAGTAAGAACCAAGTTCTCCTTTGCAGACCGCTGTGCTGGTACTACCAAACAGTGATGAGGTACCCTGATAAACCGGTATCGCAGTCTGCAGAAATACTAACTATTTACTCCAGTCTTCAAAAGGGATCACCTTTCCCAACTTATTGATTGCCTTTGTAGTCGCTTGGGTGTGACAGTGTGATGCCTACACACGTCGGCACTTACCGCCCCCAAGGCATTTTGACAGGATGGTGCAAACGGACGTGTCGCTGCATGAAAACTGAAAGTTTGTCTCCACAAAGACCTCAGATTCATTAGACTAAAACAGGTTTCAGAGCGGTTTCATGTCATAAATCTGTACAGCTCTCCTTTGTAGGTATTACTACAAGGGTTTAAGAATACTTAGGCTGGCATCACATCATACACCAAGGGCAGAGGATCCCCACAAAGGAGTTCAGTTGTTGAGCTGTTGTGTATTAGCTGATGCTATTTTATTAAATCAGATTTCATCTCAAGAGAGGTTGGGAAAGAGAAGGGGAAGGGAGTGCTAGGTTATTATCATTCTCTGCATCTTTTTTTGCATTGTTAAGTTGGTTTATGGAATGGTTATACGGGTATTCTTGCAAAACTAATTCTAATTCACTGCATAATCCTATTTGTTTACTTTGGCTCCAAAGAAAGCTGAGTGTAACACGTCAGTATGTGCACTCAACACTAGGTCTCTCTTACGTGTCATCACAGGTATATTTTCTCTCACTGCTGGCTTCTACACATTTATTTTATTCCCCAAACAGTCGTAGGAGAATGGTTTCAGAGAGACAGAGGGAAAATAGCTGTTCTGTTGAGGAGTCACAAGAGAGCAGGAAAAACTTAAGAGTGAGTAAAACTACACTACAGACCACGAGGTCAAAACGGAAACCAGGCATTGTTTTGTTTACAGTTAAAGTCCAAAGTGATCCCAAATTATGCCAAGACCCAGCCCACTTTGGCTGAAAGGGGATCACTGCAGCTGAAAGTGAGTCAAAAAAGGGATGCTTAAACACAGTCACGGCTTCTGCCTTCAAGCACTGCAGCGAGACTTACAGAGACAAATATACCCTGACCTGAAAAGCCAGTACAGTATCTCATTTTTCTCACACTTCTTATCTTGGATCAAACCCAGGAAAGGGAGGAGAACAGACTTAAGGAGGTGGGTAGTCTCTGCTGTATCGCTGCTGCTTGCAATCCCTACTATCTCCATCGTCCTCACGTAGCCCTGTACAATCTCTGCTGTGTTACTGCCTGAATTTCACCTAGCTCTTTCCCACCAGCCTTACTCATGCAAGACTTTTCTTCCTCCGACTTCTCAAATTGCCACAATCATCCACAGCAATTCCATTTTCTGCTCGAGGAACCAACCCATCCCTCAGTTGAACGCTTTAGCATCATCATAACTTCATTCAATTCACAGCCCTTTTTCCTTCAAAAGAAGGGTGTTGAATTAAGATGTCCTTTGCAAACAGTTCCTCATCTAATGTCTAGCTGGTCTTTGGCCACCAAGTCCCAAAGCTTATTCCCGAGACACTCCTTCATCCTATGAGATTTGGTTTGCGAGCAAAAATTCAGTAATTACACTTTGGCCCTTTCTTCTTGGCTTCATCTTTTTTTATCCGTTAGCAGGGTGCTTTTTCTTCCCACCCCATATCCTCTTCTACTTTTGATTCCTTTCCCCTTCGCTCCCATGTCAGCTTCTCTCCACCTGACCCAGTCCTACTCGTTCATCCACACCTGCTGCCTGCATTGATGCTGCAGATAATTTCCGAGAGAAATCCTGTAGCAAGGATGGTTTTCCTCATCACAACAGTGTTCTCTCCTCTTCCAGAGACACCATCTCCCCCAGTTTGCCCCTCACCTCTAACACTGCACTTTTCCACCAGTTCTCTTTGCACAAGATGTTGCTGATTTCATCCCACCAAATTGAACCACGTCCGTTTCCCCACAACTCTCCTTTTATCCTCCCACATCACCAGAACAGAATTTTTTTCATCTTCACAAGGTCTGATCTTGCTTCCAGCCTAGGACAACGAAAGCTACCGCTACTACAACAGAACAAAACACAAAAAAATGCCAACAATTGCACCATTCCTCCCCTCCCCAAAAACAAGCAAAACTCAAACTCCATCAGCCAGAGCTTATTGCATAAACAAGAGAGAAAAAAAAAAAAGACCATTCAGGTCCCTGAACAAAATACCTCAGCATCCTCTCAGAGCAAGCATCAGTGCTTCCTTCAAAATTATCCAGAGGGGAACCAGTAGCTCCAAACACAGTTCTTCTGCAGGGCCCTTCCCTGGGCAAGCAGCCCTGAGAGGAGCCTCAAACCCTACCTGCTCCTCTTAGTGCTGGGGCCCAGTATCTCAGCTGGGTATCTCACTCCCAGCCCCTGTCTGGGACAGGGCCAGCTGCTCCTTAAAAGCCTTTGCTCCCTCTTCCACTGCTCGTTTCTCTAACTCCTCACATGCACTGGTTGCTCCATCCCATCTGAGTGATGGATGTAGCTCACACCTGCTCCCATCCCCTCACCCTGGTCCTAAACCTGCCATTCTCCCCTCCCAGTGCAGACCTGAAAGGCTCTCCCACCTGCTGACATCCACGCTCAGTCACTGCCTTCCTGAGGTGCTTCCCTATTTTCCTTCTTCCTTCCACCTCAAGGCTTTGCTAACGTACTGCTACACTAAGAAGACCTTCAGAAAGGCCTCTAGAAAAGGTCTGCTGGGATCACCATCTGTCCTACAGCTTCTCAGTTTCTTTCTACCCTGCCAAAGCACCTTTAGCCTCTGACCCAAGCTGAGCTCCTTGGTGTTGGCAACATTTGTTTACTCAGAACATGTCAGCACCTGGTCCAAGAGCAACCCTCTAAGCCCTACAGTAATTAATAACAACAATTCAGTCACCTGTGGCAGAACATTTCATGGCTTAACTGCTCTACATAAGGAGATATTACCTTCCTATTTTGTTTGTAAGTATCTGTTTTACTCAACTGCCTTACTGGCCCTCAGGCTAAGTGGGAGGAAAGGAGAAGACGGCACGGAAATCTTAAGATGGATAAGCAGAATGGCAGTATTCCTTGAGGGCAACAGCCTTCATGCTGAAAATAATTTTGTCTGAACAATTACTGTTTCAGTTCCTGGCTCGGTACACAGAGATTTCAAACCCATGATCTGTAGGTCATTGTGTTTTTTCCTGCAGCTCAGTAAAACTAGTCATAAATTTGCATCAATTTCAACAGTTTCAGGCCTCCAGCTCACCAATTGCTCACTACTACATCTTCTGTTTTCCTTTTGACATTTTCAATACAAAAGTTCAGCTTGTCATTTCAAACTACTCTTTCAAACTAAATTTAATTTTAAAATAGACTGAAGGCAAAAAGGACTGTTTTTTTTTCAAGCCAGTATGGATTTGTAGGGTTTCTGTTTCAGAAAAAAACCCCGAAGCCAAAATTTCCATCTCTCCAATTTTTTCACCTTCTCACCAACCCAAAAAAAAGTGTTATTAGCACAACTGCAGTCTGCAGGCAACTGCCTTAGCCTGGATAGTCCATCATCTTCTCTTGGTTTCCTGTGCTGCAAAAAAATGGACAAATTTTAACATTATTTTTCCATCAACACCATTGGTGCCATATTCACAGGAACCCCACTGCAGATTCCTGAGTGCCATCTGATGGCCCTCTAGCTCTCCATGTCCTACACCTGTCCAAGAACATCTTGGTGGCATAGTGCCCCACCAAAGCACAGGCTTGGACTATGTGCCCAAGAGCCGCCCTTGCAGGAAGCTGTGCAGATAGACCTCCTGGGAAACGTCTCTACAAACCCTACGGCCACATCCCTATGGCCCACGTGTGCAGCAGCCAAGAGGGCTGGAGCCCCTCTGCTGTGAGGACAGGCTGAGAGAGTTGGGGGGGTTCAGCCTGGAGAAAAGAAGGCTCCGGGGAGACCTTAGAGCCCCTTCCAGTCCCTAAAGGGGCTCCAGGAGAGATGGGGAGGGACTCTGGATCAGGAGGGGAGCCACGGGACAAGGGGGAACAGTTTTAAACTGAAAGAGGGGAGATTTAGATGAGATCTCAGGAAGAAATTCTTTGCTGTGAGGGTGGTGAGACCCTGGCCCTGGTTGCCCAGAGAAGCTGTGGCTGCCCCATCCCTGGAGGTGTCCAAGGCCAGGCTGGATGGGGCTTTGAGCAACCTGGTCTGGTGGGAGGTGTCCCTGCCCAGGGCAGGGGGGTGGAACTGGGTGATCTTTAAGGTCCCTGCCAATGTAAACCATTCTATGATTCTGTGAGTCTATACTCCAGGTGCCTTTCCCATGACCATCCATCAGAGTTGGACCAGACCAGCCAACCCCATAGAGTTTCTGTGAGCAGACAAGGTCAGGACCATGAAGCTTGGCATGGATTCAAGCCGTATTTGAAACACACCAGCCAGCAGGAGGTATCTAAGGTGCATCCTGACCTTGCAGATCACATTAAATCTGCACAGCTAGGCTGAGCTGGGCTCCCTTCTCGGGGTCACCAGCACCATGGGCAAGAGGGGCAGGGCATGGCTGCCCACACTTGAGGCAGACGTTGTGACCTTTACGTCTTCTGAGGCTCCAGCAGATTGAGTTTCCTGGGGCCTGGACTTGTCCTCTCCGCACTCCCAGCGCCGTGCCCGACGCTCACCTCTGCCTTGACTTGCAACACCGCTTGCTTTTTTCCACAGGATTTCGTCAGAGCATCTTGTAGCAATTCGGGCCCATTCTCTTTCTTTGCCAACCCCCTTGTGACACTTTATGTTGGAGCAACGTGTACCCGTCCACAAACTGCACAATATTTTAAAGTGGTCGTCGTCGTCGTCGTCTCGGCAGTTCCTTAAGCAGCAAGGGCTGCGGAATACCGTGGCGGGGACGGCAGTGTTTTGCAGGTGACAAGTGTACGTCCTTTGCGTGGAGCTCCGTGTTTTTGCTGGGCATACACCTCAACCTTTTACCCGGCCTTCAAGGTAGACAGAGCGGAGGGAATCATCGCTGCTATGGGACAAGTTATGTAGGCAAAAGGTTAAAATAATGCCATTTGGGCTTGGGCTTCCCGCAAGAACGCAACCCCGTGTTATCTGAGATCGGAGTTAACCATTCACAAATGCTGAGGTGCCCCGAGGGGACAAAATAGGATTGCTCCCCTCCCATTGGTACAGATAATTAGAGGTTATTGGGCAGGGAGAGGATCACCCAGGCAAGAGATAACCTAATAAAGAAGGGAGGAGGTTACAAAGGCCGACTCTCATTTTCACAATAATGGTACAACCTGCGCAGGACGCCCATCAAGCCATTCTACATCCAGGAAAAAAAATGAACAAAAACCCTCAGGTTGTCCCGGGAATACGGCGAGCGCAGTTCTTCATGAAAAACACGCAGAAACTTCAAGGTTCTTGCACGTTACTACTCACATCTGCACATTTCAACGTGCCGACTCACCCATGCTTCTCGCTCTTGGCCCAGGGCCCACATAAATATAATTATACGTACCATATTTTAGAGGTGGGCCTATACATCTAAAGGGCTAACCAAACCAGACGGGGTTTACACAACCCGGTCAAAGACTGGAGGAGCCCCTGCGCAGCTTGCTGGCAGCTAAAGGGGATCTTTGGTCCCAATGAAATCCTTCTGACGGCCTTTATCCCAAGCCACAAAATGTTCTCAAGGTGTCGCTGAGGAAAACCCCGCACGGCGCTCCAGGTTATACGGTTTTAACTCAATTATCCTTTAGAAAGACGTCTTACCTGTCTACTGCTTGTAAAGCTTACTTGTACTGTATTATATGTAAAAAAATCTGGAAACAATGCTACGGTTCCATATAAAACAGAGATGCACACGTTTGCAGGAGAGTACGCAGGCAGAGGTGCCCCAAAGCCATTTTAGCACCACATCATGATGGCATTTTAATACTTTTTTTTTTCCTCTTAAACATATTTAAGATTTAAAAAGACCCCTTTGCTCTTAAAATCCCCTACTACACGTAGAGACTTTTAAGTGAAAATTTCAGGTTAAAATTATTTTATCTAAAAATGCAAAGTGCGGACTGACTCAATCATGGTAATATGTGTTCAGCCAAAACTCCCGGTTCAATGACAAAGCTTCTTGAGTAACAGCAGGGGGCTAAGTACCCGGCTAAAGAGCTACTTTGAAAGCAAGTAAACAGACCAATCTAAAGATCTCGGGATCACCACACCTTTCTCACCAGGAGAGTCTCCAGTTGCAAGGCCTAGATCAAAAGAAGCACCTGGAAGAACATTGAGAAATGGCAATACTCCTAGGCATCCCACCTCAAGTCATTCCTAAGACATTCCATCTACACTACATTTGGGGTTAGTATTCCTCTTTCTTTTCACACCCGCAAAAGGGAAAAGAACTAGCTGAAGCGCAGGAGAAACAGAATAAGGAGGTATGCTTGTAGGTGGATCAATATGATTTTTCAGTGCTGAAATGTCAAAATAATCCAGGTTTGCTCCTTGAGGTCCTCCTGAATAAAATACGCTGCCCCACTAAAACCATCTACCAGTTCCATCAACATCTTCCAGGGGTTGGCCAGCTCACCGTGTTACCAGCCAGAATACATCAGTCCAGCCACAACTTCTCCACAGCTCAATTCCTCATGAACCATCACACCTCCTTTCTTTGGTCCTCACCGGAGCGACCGCCCATCGTATCCATGTGCAGAGCGAGAGGGCAAAAGCAAGTCACTCTTGTAGGGAAAGAGATCTTCATTAGGCTGCTGTAAAACCAGGCCTGGTGCTGCGCGGGTAGAGCTCAGACACCAAAAGATGCAGATTTCCACCAGAGTCCTGCTCTTAGTGTTTACTGAACCCAGGAAAAGAAATCAGGAGAATCATCTTGGAGAAGACTTAACCTACGTTTTACCTACAAGCCCTGAGCCCCGGTAAAAAGGAAAGCAATCTTGATAGGACAAGGGGGGATGGTTTTAAACTGAAAGAGGGGAGATTTAGATGAGATATTAGGATGAAATTCCTTACTGTGAGGGTGGTGAGAGCCTGGCCCAGGTTGCCCAGAGAAGCTGTGGCTGCCCCATCCCTGGAGGTGTCCAAGGCCAGGCTGGATGGGGCTTGGAGCAACCTGGTCTGGTGGGAGGTGTCCCTGCCCAGGGCAGGGGGTTGGAACTGGGTGATCTTTAAGGTCCCTTCCAACCCAAACCATTCTGTGATTAACAGAAGGGTCCAGACTCTGCTTCTCCGGTGGGACACCTGGTGTGAGGCTCAAAGCTCCTTTCCAAACGCATTCTGCAAATACCAAAAAGGTCAGATAGAGAAAACATGATTTTCTACCCAAAAGACAGTAAAAATCAGATAAAATAGTGGAAAAACTCAACTCCAGTGTTTATTCTAAACCTAGCATTGCTGCAACAAGCCTGTATCTGTTGGAAGAGCTTTCCTCATCCTGCGGGAGATACCCTGGATTGTTTACCAACCTTCACAGCATGTTTAGAGGGCAGGTTGTATCACTTTTCATGCCTGTTCTTTTCCAAGAACCACAGGAAAACACAAAACCCTCGTAATAGCTTATTTGGCTGTTCAGCTATTTGCTTATTGAGTTAAGCAGTCCACTGACTGAGAAACCTTTCACACTGATTTCAGGGTACAAATTCCACTGGAGAAGAAACACTCTTAAAGGCAGTCTTACTTAGCAAAATACTTAAACAAGTACCTGGGCTTTAAATGTCTAAAAATCTTAAACTTTCTGACAGTACGTCTCATGGATACTGAACACTGGCAGTTTGCCTTCAGTGAGCTTATTACAAAATACACTTCTGTGTGTCTGGAGACTTAAATTTACACTGCTAAATAAAGGCACCTGAGCTCCCAAAATACTACTGGGAAATTAACTTCTCAGAAAAAGAGGGAGAACTGTCTGACCTGAAAAAAATATATGACTTCTACTATCACAGCCACTGCTGTTAATGTTCAGGGATTAGGGTAAAATTTAATAAGGATTACAAATGAAGAATTGCTTATTAAGCAATTTACTTCTCCCTTTTACCACGTTTGGACAATTCCCTACATTGGTCCCTTGAGCTTTCTGCCCAGGGTGGTTAACGCTGACTGTTAATGCAGCTTCTTGGAAAGATTATGCCTTAGTGGAATAGATCAAATCAAGAAAATCAGTCTGGTTTTCTTCCTAAATTTTCTTCTAATGTCTTCCTCCTTCTTTCTCCCTTTACCTGTTTTGCCTGAGGCCACACTTTATCTCCCTCTCCAACTGCCTGATAACACAGCAGCTGCACATAAAAAAGTGCCTTGGTTGAAAGAGGAGGTATGTCCCATGGTTTGGTAAACAGGACAACTTCCAGTGAAGAATGTCTGTATAAAAGTCAGAAGTGAAAGCTGCTGCTGTTTCTTCTCTGGGCTCCCACAGCTTCGCAAAAAGAAAAAAAAAAAAAAAAAAGAAAAAACAAATAAACGAAAAAGAAGTTGAATATTTGCGATAACGCTCCCAAAGTACGGCGAGCTGGTTCTTTTGTGTTGCTGTCCCTTAAGTGACACCACATGAGATGTTCCCAGGTATCACAGATGGGCCGTGTAGCACAATACTGAGATGCTCAACCTGGCTAAAAGGATTATCTTTTCCCCCACACACACCTTTTTTCACCCCAGCTTTTAGCTTTTCTGCTGCTTCCCAGAGCTGGTCCCTCTGTGGGGCTCTGTGGAGCACAGATCCCAGCTGGTGCTGGCTGTGGGCTCCCCACACCATGCCCTGCTGCGGGACATACATTCCAGGGCTTTGGGATCCCTCACCCATCCTTCTCCTCCCGGCACCTGTCTTGGGCTTGAACATCAGCATTAAAAGATATTTTTGCAGCTCAAGCAGTCTTTTACGCGCTCAGTAGCTGTGAACAAAGAAGAAATCTCTCTCTGGTACCAAACAGGTCCCCAACACCTATTTTAGAGCTTTTGTAACACTGAGGTTAAAGACCGGAGCAGATCGACAGCTGCCCAGAAACTTTTGCTTGAATTTATCCCCAATGTAAATTCACTAAGTTCTGAAGCAATACAGCAGAGGTGAATTAAACCTGTTCATTCCTCACATGCCTGAGAAACCACAGCCTCCTTCAGACATTAGCTGCCTTAAAAAATAAAGTTGCTTTTTTCCTGGAAATAAATATTTATTCAGCAATAAAAAAAAAAAAGCAGCACCATTATTAACAGAGAAAGTTTGCACTGACACGTCAGTGTTTTAACTCTGTGTTTAGAAAATCTAGAAGATGGACATGCAAGTGTAAAGAAAAACATTAAATAGGCTGAAACTGCCAACAAGTGAAAACAGAGGCTTTCAGTGCCAGCAGAGACATCATTTAATGCCCTCTGGTGCTAATGGAATGACTCCAATAGATGCACATGGGCTGCTTTGGAGTTAAAAGCCACAGTGATTGTGAAATAAAATTAGTTTTGCTCTGAAAGAGAACACTCGGGACCGAGAGTGACAGTAGCCACGTCCCCTTTCCTCCTCCTGCTCGTTCCTCTGCACCTTGCGGGGCCTACACCCCTGCGTCGTTGCCCAAGGCTGAGTCCTCCACTGTAGAGGGTAGAGGGGCACCCAGTCAACATCCCCACACCATGAAAGCTGGTGAGAGGAAATAGCAACAGAATCACAGAATCATGGAATGCTTTGGGTTGGGAGGGACCTTTCAAGGCCACCTGTTCCAACTCCCCTGCCATGGGCAGGGACACCTTCAACTAGACCAGGTTGCTCAGAGCCCCATCCAGCCTGGCCTGGAATGTTTCCAGGGATGGGGCATCTACCACCTCTCTGGGCAACCTGGGCCAGTGTTACACCACCCTCAATGTAAAAAATATCTTCCTTATATCTAGTCTAAATCTCCCCTGTTTCAATTCAAAGCCATTATCACTTGTCCTATCACAACAAGCCCTACTAAAACATCTGTCCCCATCTTTCTTATAAGCCCCCTTTAGGTACTGAATCGGCAGAAGACCGTTTGTGTACATCCCAGCCACGGGTAAGAGGGTGAAGAACTGGAGGAAGGGAATCCAAAGCACAAAAAAGAGGACAGAAGGGGGACAGAAAATGGCAGAAAGATGCTGGGAAAATAGTCTTCCTGGGAAACCAGATGATCTTCCCTTCCCAGCTTCCCTCTTACCCTTTTCCATCTGCCACTGGGTATCCAGTGTACCTGCGAATGGTGCTAAACATGATTTACTCCAGTGGTCTAGAGCGGTGGTTAAAATTTCCCTGGATGCCTTGTTACTATGCTCACAAAATGCAGTATTTCCTCTCTGTTTTGGGAGTTTCCTCAGATGGTGACTCTGTGCTGAGAGAAGCTCGCAAGCACCCACCAAGCCAACCTGCAAGTTCACCGTTGCCGTCCAAAGCTGTGGCTCAGCCCCGCGCGCAGCAGGCAAGAGATAAACTTTCACTGCTTAAACACCACTTACTCTCCCAGCTTTAATTTTTTTTATCTCTCATCGCCCTTCTCCCTTATTATTATTCTTCAATTAGCAGAGTGGAGGAGCCTGCTCTCCCGAGCGGTGGGGCGAGCTGCTGGCCTCCCCACCGGGCTGGGAGCTTGTGCAACCCAGCCCAGCCCCGTAACTCAGATCTGCTGCGACAGGACTCCTTCCTCGCCCCGTTGCTTCACGTGGGATTTGCCAGCTGTCCAACCAGGCAGGAGGGATAGCTTGGGACGATTCAGGTGCAAGGATTAAAGTCAATTCATTTGTAGCACTTTTTGTTAATTATTGTAAGGTTCTCTTCTCCCAGGTGGTACACATGGCAACCAGGAGCAGGGCAGAGGGAAGACCGTCTGGAGACAGCCTGAAACAAACTGGAACACAGGAAATTCCAACTAAAGATGAGGAAAATCTTCTTTACTTGGAGGGTGGCAGAGCCCTGGAACAGGCTGCCCAGAGAACATGTGGAGTCTCCATCTGTGGAGACATTCAAAACTCACCTGGACACGTTCCTGTGCACCCTGCTCTGGGTGAACCTGCTTTGGCAGGGGGTTGGACTAGACAGTCTCCGAATGTCCCTTCCAACCCCGTATCATTCTGTGAAGAAAGATGAGGGTCTGCAGACCATGGTCTCTAAAGGGAGGAAGAGGCCAGTTATAACAGTGGAGAAAGCTGCTAAGATGCTGTTCCCCGAGGTGAGCTCCTTCTCTCCTTCCACTGCGTGGTTTTAGGTGGCAACACACGCTCTGCTGAGGTGCAGTACGGTGGTCCTGTACGTTTGACTTGTACATCAAACATCTGCATCCCCAGAAACAACAGCGAGGGATGTGCTCAGGCAGCAGCAGAGTTTGCTGCTCCATTGAACTGCCCATTTATGAGGTTTCCAAGGTTTTGGGACAATTCTCCTATGGAATTCTGGTTGCTCTCAGAGCCAGCTCATACTGCAGGCCGACTGATGCACCTGGAGCAACTATTCATCCGAGGTGACCAAGATTTTCACCTTCCAAATGCTGCATTCCTAGAGATACCTAAGAGATTCCTCTCCATCTAGTATCAAAAGGCATTACTGTGAGCTGATTTTAGTGGAAATTGGGATTTTCCAGATTCCTGGGTTTTGCTGGCATCAGTGTGACTCTGTAAGAGTGGGAAAAAACTCTTATCAGGTTCCTTCTGCACAGATCGATGTGGCAGCAGGGGAAGGAGGCTGTCAGGAGACTGGAGGGTAAAAACAGCTTGACTCAGGTTTAGCCAGATTAGGGGGATCCCAAAGTTACCCTGAAGTTGCTGCTTTACCTGGAAAAATCTGCTCTGTTGGCACAGAACATGGTGAGATCCCCGTTCCTCTTTTCGAAGGGTCCAACTGTCAGGTTAAGAGACATGAGATCCTCCTGCCTCTCCAGCTGTCAGCCATAAAGGGGGTTATCTTCAGAGATATCTGGGACGCACCGAAAATCATAGGAATTGAGAGGGTGCAGCTTCCTAAAGCACTGTATTGCAGCAGACAGACATCATCTTCCCGCGGAGATGAGGGCAGAGCGTTGCTTCTCATAGCCAGTAATTTTGCTGACATCTGACATCTTGGGGAAATTACTGGAAAAATTGGCATCTCCAGCACCGAGCTATTTTTAGGACCATTCAAGATCATTTCAAGACAAGTGATGTTGAATTTGGAACAATCCTCAAAACACGGAGTAGCTGTCAGCGTTGGCTTATACAGAAGTGACTCAGGATCTGCAGCGTGCTCTCCCCTAGCTCACCATTTTTTCCACCCATACTTTATTTTTCGCTCTTCCCCTGCCCTCAGCTGAACGGTGAATCACTATCCTCTGACAATCCCATGTTCAAGAAAAATCATTTGCTTTCTCTTTGCTCCAGAACGTTTCCTTATAAGTCACATAAATCTGGGCTGCGCAAATTATCCTCACGCCTTTGTGAGGTTTGATTTTATGAAGATATCTTTTTTACAGCAGGCGTTTTTTTACTCTATAGGAAGCAGTCTGATCCGTAGATAAAGCGAGCGTTTTATTACCCAAGCATATCTCCAAAAATATCAGTAGATGACACAAGAGATGATGATTTCCTCCTACATCATACGGCAGACGCCAAGAACTTTTGTAACCTTTGCCCTACATCAATCTGCAGGAAAAGTGATGAAATCTGAAGATGTTGCACTTGAAGATGACGGTACTCAGGGCTCATTGGCCTGGAAGCGAGAGCACGAAAGGGGTGACAAGCTGCACTCTCTGTACCTGTGACGGTCTCGTGTCCCTCAATCAAAGCCTGGGGGGGTCTGTGGAACTCCAAGGGGAACTGAAGCACATTCGTTTTGCAAAGTTGTGCTGCTGAGCGCAAGTCGAAGCTGTGAAGTACTCCGTCAGAATCACAGAATGGTTTGGGTTGGAAGGGACCTTAAAGATCACCCAGTTCCAACCCCCCTGCCCTGGGCAGGGACACCTCCCACCAGACCAGGTTGCTCCAAGCCCCATCCAGCCTGGCCTTGATTAGTCTCCCAGGATAAAAGTAAAGGCGACTGTTTTTCCTTTGTGTGCTTATTACACGGGCCAGTTAGATCAATGCACATGTAAATTTGAGGATCTCGTAATTGTGGCCGTTCCACCTGCCCAACGACTCGGCTGTCCCTCACCCACGGTTGCTGCTGCTCACTGATGAGCAACACAGCTCGGGCGCTAGACTTAACGAGGCCGTTTTTTCTTAATTGATTTGGCTGCATTTAGCCTAGGCAATGGAGCAAAAAATAGCCCTCTCCTAGTCTGCTTTAAATTAGATCCTCGCCAGACTGATAAGCAGAAAATTAAATAAACCCTCACGACTGCCCTCTAATGCCAACAGCAGATCTCTGCTCAGGCAGCGCTGGCGTTAGGGAAAGCTTGATGAGAACTTAGACAGGGAACACGGCATCTGGAGTCAATAACCGGAGCGAAACGGCACACTTCCTCCGGCTCAATTAGCAGGAGATTGCTGGTTTTAGCACAGAGGGCAAAAAAAAGAAGAGGAGAGATCTCCAGTTGTACTGACAAACTCTCAATTAAATCATGATTTTGAACCAGACATTCTGTTTCTCAACGATTTATACGTTATAGCATTTCCTAATATTTATTATTGTTGTTATTATTTTGAAAGGAGGGTGAGCTGCTTATTATCAACAGGTGGTATTTAAAATGCAGCAACATTTTTATGGCTATCTATTCCTATCTATCAATAAGCTTATTCAAAGCAAGCTATATTATTCTGTAAAGAATAGGGAAAGAACTAACTTTGGTGATAATATAAATGCCTAACGTGGCGCGTTTGGACTCTGTGAGCTGTATTTTCAGCGAGGTATCAGCTGGTGTCCGCGCTAAGCACAGCACCTACTGTCACCTGGTGTAAATCCTGGGGTGGTGTGAATCAGGCACTGCTTCACAATACAGAATTTCACCATCGCACCCAAAGTTAATTTTAGCAACTGGATTGAAAAAAAAAAAAAAAAGGAGTTAGAAAGTCTAGATGATGTGAAGATCACTAGAGGGCAGTAGGCAACCCCTAATCTCCCCGGAATTTCCCCCAAAGCCTTTAACGGGAGGACGGGGCCGAGCAGCCTCCCCAGGGAAAATGCTCATGTCTGGGAAGGTGAGAAAGAAACCTCCCTGTTTGCTGACAGTGGCAATACCCCGCCACATTCAGCTATTTTTTAAAAAGTTCCTGGTGACAAGTAATACAGGCAGTGCTGCTTCTTTAGCTAATGGAGCCCCCCCTTTACCACCAGAGCGGGGCTGAGGAAGCGTCGGGGTGTCTCCCCCCTGCATGTGCCAGCAGCAAATTGTGGGACCGATTCTCCGCTCCCTTCTCTCTTGTCAGTCCCACGTGCCATCACGCCCTTCCAATCTGCCTTTTATATCAAACCTCATGCGTGTATATTACAGAACAAGGCAGAAATGAATACTTTTCATATCGGAAATGAGTACTTTTTATATCAAGGCCAGACATACAGATGCTTCAGCGAAATAATGCCCGACTGGTCTAAGGGAGTGTGTGATTCCAGTGCTGGGCACTGACAAACCCCTTTCTGGCACGGGCACTTCTGTGCTTCGTTTTCCCTATCCCACCCCAAAACACAGCGTATTAGAAAAAGCAGTAACCAATGTCTGAAGCTCCACGATGGGCTGGGCGCCCACCCCGTGTGCCATCAAGGGGGTGGGTTATGACCATGAAGGCAGAATGGACCCCGAGACCGTGCGTGAGGTGGCTGGACACCCTTAGGGGATGTAGAATAAACGGTCCATGGGGACAGACGTGGCACTAAAGGCAGAGGGGACACAGCTACTTCTTCCCGGCCTGGTATAGTTAGTTTAAAAAACAAGCTAGATGAAATGACGAGTGGTGGCACTGTGTGTAGCACAGACACCCTTCCCAGTGTTCCTGAAAACATTCTGTTTTCATTTAACAGCTTTAAAGGTGCTTTACATTCTGCTTCGGGATCCACAGCTGACATACAGATCTCATAAAAAGTACTTCTCTCTCCTAACTGTTGTGAGGAACGCTTGAAAAACCGAGCAAAGAAGGCTGGAAAAGGAAAACCCAACAGTTGAAACCCGCAGAAATAACCCACCTTCTGATGGCTTATTATTATTGCTGACTGTTTTAAGCTCCTGACTTTTCAGTCATCTTAACCATCTGGGGGCTTGGCTCATGACTTATGAATGCTGGGGCTTCAATATACTCTTAACTTTACCTGTTAAGTGGGACTTACCAGGGCAATATTTCATCACTATCTGACACCCCTATGTCAGACCTGCCCAGAAGAATGGCAGAAGAATGGCCCTACGGGCTCTGACATGAGATGGTGTAACAGGGAGGAATCGAAGGAATCGAAGAACAGGGCGAGCAGGGGATGGTGCTTACCCCAGATACCCCCAAATACAGCTTTTACAGATGGTCTCTGTCTTTAATAGCCATGTTCTGCCTGTGCAGCAGAAGAGGTCTTGCCTTGCCATCGCCAAAGGCGTAAGAAGTGATTCTTTTAAAGCCAGAACATGCAATATAATTTCACACTTGTTTCTGAGAAATTTGTGGGTCCTTCACATGTTATCATAGCCCCGGGATTGCCTTTGGGCCGTGAGTTCACAAACAGGAGAGGGCTCTGGGCAATGTTCAAAGACCTGGTCTGGTGGGAGGTGTCCCTGCCCAGGACAGCGGGGGTTGGAACGAGACGATCTTTAAGGTCCCTTCCAACCCAAACCATTCTGTGATTCTGTGATAAAGAACTTTGCTTGATGAAGGACAGCCAGAAGCAGGATGCTCTCCACTGCTCAGCCAGAAGGGCAGGACTTTCACAGAACAAAACCTCAGATCGCAACGGAAAGCCTTTAGCTCTCCTAACGTACCTTTTCTCAGCAGCCAACAGAACAGTCTCTCCCAGCGGCATGTCCCAGACCTCCTTTTCTGGTCATATCCATCTCTCCCCTCTTTGAAGAAAGAAGACACACAGGACACCAGGTTACTCAAAGCAACTGCAGGAATTGGTGCTGATATTTAGAGAAACAAGTGCTGACTTGGTAAGATAATCATAGAATCGTCTAGGTTGGAAGAGACCCTTGGGATCATCGAGTCCAACCATCTACCCTACTCTACAAAGTCCTCCCCTACACCATATCCCTCAGTACCGCATCTAAACGTCCCTTAAACACATCCAGGGACGGTGACTCAACCNCAGTCTAAACCTACCCTGTTGGAGCTTGAAGCCGTTCCCTCTCGTTCTATCGTTAATTACCTGTGAGAAGAGACCAGCACCAACCTCTCTACAGTGTCCTTTCAAGTAGTTGTAGAGAGTGATGAGGTCTCCCCTCAGCCTCCTCTTCCTCATACTAAACAGTCCCAGCTCCTTCAGCCGCTCTTCATATGATTTGTTTTCCAGATCTCTCTGAGATCTCACATTTATCCTGTCTGCCATGAGCTGACACTGGATAAACCTCACAAAAGCGCACAGCGCAAGACCACCCGTATCACCTCGCTGTTTCTGCAAGAGGAAGGGAAATGGAGGGGCAGTTCCCATCATCGAGCCTCTTTTTCCATGTTGGTTGTTTTTTTTTTTCTGCCATGATTGCCACAAGCTCAACATTCAGACTTAAAAAAAGCTGAGCACAGCCTGCCCATAACGCAGCCCCAACATCCCAGATCTCTCAGAGGTAGCAACGAGGGCACGTTTCAGAAGTAAACCCCAGCGTAACAGGGAGCCAACTCTGGGCACCCCGAGCAAAGCTGGACTCACCCCCAGGTTATCGCTTCGCTGAAAAGAAATCCTTTCAGTTCCTGGCCCACGTCATAAGCTGGGTGCTGAGGGCTGGTGATAAGGGCGTGCTTGAACTAGGGCGCTGCTAAATTCGGAGGCTTTGCAGAGCCCATAAACCTCTCACAGGGGTCCTCTTTTCCACTTCGGCTAGAAAGAAAGTCATGGCTGGGAGTGACAAAGGACTCCAGAGGGAATTAGGCTCTGAAGTCCTATTGAATTAGCATTGTTTACAAAGCAGTCATAAGTATAATGGATGTTAACGAGTCTTTAATGAGTCGTGATACAATGCAACACGTGGGGAAGTACAATAAACAAAAAAGGCTGTGCTTCCCTCCCATTTATTCTGCTTGACACAGGTGTAGAAGCCCTGAATCTAAATGAATCACCTCCTCTGGAGAAGAGAGTAAAAGAGCTCAGACTGGTCTGTAACTTAAAAAAAAAAAACAACATACATTTTCTTTATGCCAAACCAAACTGGGATGGAATTACATCAGGACTAAATGTTCACACGGGCAGCTCACAGAATTACAGAACCACAGAATGGCTGAGGTTGGCAGGGACTTCTTGGAGTCATCCAATCCAACCCCCCTGCTCATGCAGGGCCACCTAGAGATGGTTGCCCAGGTCTATGTCCAGACAGCTTTTGAATAACTCCAAGGATGGAGACTCCGCAGCCTCTCTGGGCAACCTGTGCCCGTGATGAGCCACCCTCAAGGCAGAAAAGATTTGTCCTTGTTTAGGCAGAAACTCCCGTGTTTCAGTTTGTGCCCGTTGCCTCTGGTCCTGTCACAGGGCACCACTGAAAAGAGCCTGGCTCCAACTTCTTTGCTCCCTCCCTCCAGGTATTTATATACATTGATGAGACCCCCCTGCGCCTCCTCTTCTCCAGGCTGAACAGCCCCAGCTCTCCCAGCCCTTTCTCATACGTGAGGTGTTCCAGTCCCTTCATCACTCTTGTGGCCCTTTGCTGCACTCTCCAGTATGTCCGTCTCTGTCTTGTACTGGAGAACCCAAAACTGGACCCAGTACTCCAGGTGTGGACTCTCCAGTGCTGAGCAGAGGGGACAGATCACCTCCCTTGACCTGCTGGCAACACTCCTCCAAATGCAGCCCAGGACACCATTGGCCGCCTTTGCTTCATGGGCACGTTGCTGGCTCATGTTCATTTTGGTGTCCACCAGGACCCTCAGGTCCTTTTCTGCAAAGCTGCCTTCCAGCCGGTCATCCCCCAACATGTCCTTGGGCATGGGGTTGTTCCTCCCCAGCTGAAGAACTTTGTATTTCTCCTTGTTAAACTTCATGAGGTCCCTGCCAGCCCACTTCTCCATCCTGTCAAGATCATTTTGGATGGCAGCACAACCCTCTAGTGTTGCAGCTGCTCCTCACAGTTTTGTGTCATCTGCCAACTTGCTGAGGGCATGCTGAGACCATTAATGAAGATGTTAAACAGGACTGGACCCAGTATTGACCCCTGGGGTTTGCCACTAGTTCCTGGACGCTACACTTTGTCCCACTGATGATCCTCTCTGAGCTTGGCAATTCAGCCAGTTTTCAGTTCACCTCCCTGTCTGCTCCTCCAGCCTGCACATCATCAGCTTCTCTACCAGGATGTCACAGGAGACAATGCCAAAAGCCAAGTAGACAATGTCCACTGCTCTTCCCTCATCCACCAAGCCAGTCACTTCATCACAGAAGGTTAACAGATGGACCAAGCACCACTTCCCCTCTCTGAAGCCATGCTGAGGGAAAGTTTTTACTTTTTAAAGTTTTTAGGTTCTACTAAGACTGGAGAGGAGGGTGTAGACATCTCATCAGCATTATACATGCCATTGCAGAAAGAGCCCTTGTACTCTCTGAACCAAATCCTTCAGCTTTTATCCACACCAAGCAGCCGAGTCCAGCTGGTGAGCTATTTACACCACCTCGGTCACAAGCAATCTAAGGTGCACCTCACCAAAGGTTCAAGATTGCCTAAATCCCACTGAAATCACCTTTAGCACTCCGTTCTCCTTTTGACGGGCCGTCATTTAAAGAGCAACACATCCTGTCTCAACGGTGACATGAGTGAGAAGACAACTGTCATCAGGAAAACTGTAACCATCTCTCCGTGGCTTTGAGGGACTCACCTTGTACAAACACCCAGTGCACAGTCCCAAAATACAACCATTTGACAAGTAAAAGATGCATCAGGTCTTCTGTTGATGTAAATCAGCTTCTGTAAATGGGTATAACAGATATAACTACACCTGGTTCTAATCAGCCGAGCATTTTTTCCTATATAATTCTGTACACATTAGCTGTACTACATACGAGCCTGAAATTTTATGCTTGACAAAAGAAGTCAAGAAAGGAGATATTATAAATTATAGTAACATATACATTCTACATCTCATCTACATTCACACAGAACTGTATGATATGGTTGGAGTCGATGATCCCAAGGGTCTTTTCCAACCTAAATGATTCTATGAGAGAATGACTCCCAAATAATCCGTACTCCAAAAACCACTACCTTTTGAAGCGCTGGTTTCTTCAGGTGCCATCCAGCAGTTCTCTTTTCTAACATTTTATTACAGGAGATGTCCTGTCAGAGTGCACAGTGCTGTCAGCCAGACGGGACTGCTCCAGAACGATCGTAGTCAATGGAGAAAGAATGATCTTGGGGACGGATCATCCTGGGGATGACCAAGCCTGGCTGCTGAGTAGGTGGTTTTCTGGCTTTCGAGGCATTCTGTGCATCCACTGAAACTTCCGTTAAGTCCTTAAATAAAGTGAGACCATTTTCAGGTGTCCCCACAGAGGAATGATGCCGAGACTGACACGCGGACTGCAGAATGCAGCACGTGTTCAAACCAGTGTGGCTGAAAAAGTGTAAAATTATGGAAAGCGAGTCTTTATGACTTTAACAACCTTCTAACTGGTGTTCATACAAACCAGAATCCAAAAGCAAACTGGATCTGATTATACACATTCAATCCTGAAGAACAAAGTCTGTTTGTTATATTGGAATTACGCTATGAAATATACTCACAGAGAAATGTGCCTCCTGAAGGGTGGAATAGGACAAGCACATAGCAGCGCTATTGACCTGGAAGTCCTGCTGGCCACCACAAGCACCAAGAGGTACTTGACAACTTCCTAAGATAAGGATCAAAGTTTTAGAGGTTTTAGGATCAAAGTTTAGCTTATGGGCACTATCGTCTCTTGCAGCAGAAGGACATCATCTACTGAAGTACGAACAGCACTTCCTAGAGCACTCTGAGCTTATGAGGAGAGCACCCTGTAATCAACCCAACAATAGCAGAGAGCCTTGCCAGGCTTGTTCTGTGAAGGACCACCTCGGGATGAAGATGGGTAGGTCCTATCATGTTTATCACCTCCCTCCTGCTGAAGCCACCATTCATGGCAGGTGAGAAAAGTAGAGGAGCATGGTCCTTCCACTGGGACAGAGGAGGAAGACACGGGTTGCAGAGTGTGCTGGAAGCAACAGTGGCACCAAGGTAAGAGGTATCCCTGCAGCCAGGGGGCAAGATGACAACCAAGCACCCCCAGACCTGGACGTAGAGCTTTAGGAGCTATGAAAGGCCTGGAAATTCCTGTTCCAAACGTGCTGGCCCAGCCTACCCCCACTGAGAGTGCAAGAGTGAACAGAGTCACAGCAAAAGCCGGCGCAGCATCAGGAACCGCTCTCTGTACATTTGAGGGTTAAACCCTACGAAGGGAAATGCCTTCTCTCAGAGCTTGTGTCACTGCTTCTTCCCAGGTCCAGGATTGCCAAGTAACAAAGTTACCTCCTCCTCCAAACAGGACCTGTTGCCCTTTTTGCCTTCTCCCATTCCCTACCAGCCATGAGTTCGGCCAGGAGTGGGACTGCCTTTCCATGATACACAGCAGGACCTCCAGGGCCACCCCCCGGAGCCCCAGAGCAGTCCATCAGGGGGTGGGCCAACTGCAGCCCCAGCCACGCTCTGACACTTGACTTTCTGCACTTGATCCACCAATTGCATGGACAACACTTTCCATGGGAGACTTCAATTAGCTGGCCTCTTGTGTGCACCCAGAGCCAACGGTTTGCAAGCCTAATAACCGCAGCTTCAACTCCTTGGTGAAGAAATTGCATGTAACCCCAAGTTTATCACAGCTTGGGTTGGGTTGGAAGGGACCTTTAAAGGCCATCTAGTTCAACCTCCCTGCAATGAGCAGGGACATCTTCAACAGGTTGCTCAGAGTCCCATCCAACCTGCCATGAATACCTTGAAATATAAAGGAGTCAAAAAAGAAAAGTGGGGTAAGGAAAAATGGGGAGATGATCTGTTTAATAAAAAGGCAAAACTAGATGCCACTTCATCACAAAGATGATCAGAGGGGCTGGAGAACCTCTCCTATGAGGACAGGCTGAGAGACTTGGGGGAGTTCAGCCTGGAGAAGAGACCTTAGAGCCCCTTCCAGTCCCTAAAGGGACTCCAGGAGAGATGGGGAGGGACTCTGGATCAGGGAGTGGAGTGACAGGATGAGGGATAATGGCTTTAAACTAAAAGAAGGTGGATTTAGACTAGATATAAGGAAGAAATTCTTTGCTGTGAGGGTGGTGAGACCCTGGCCCAGGTTGCCCAGAGAAGCTGTGGCTGCCCCATCCCTGGAGGTGTCCAAGGCCAGGCTGGATGGGGCTTGGAGCAACCTGGTCTGGTGGGAGGTGTCCCTGCCCAGGGCAGGGGGTTGGAACTGGATGGTCTTTAAGGTCCCTTCCAACTCTAACCATTCTATGATTCTGCAGCTCGACACCTCCCAAAAGACACCCCCCCATCCCACCCACCCCCGCAGAGCCCGTGGCCGAGCAGAGGACGGCGGTGCCAGCACCAACAGGACAGGGACCAAACTCTACCGGGAGGGGACGAAGCACCCGGCAGCGGCCCCTGCTCCCGCAGCCTCCCCGCGCCGGCAGCGCACGGCGGGGCCGGGCCGGGGGCTCCCCCGGGGCACTGCCCCTCCAGGAGGGGACCTCCCCGGGCCCCAGGCAGCCCCTCGGCCGGGGGAGAGGGCTGCAGCCGGCGGGGGACCCGGGCGGGAGCAGAAAACGGGTGACGGGAGACGGGGACGCGGGTGTCCGCCTTGGGTTGCCAAAGAGCCGCGCAGGCGTTTCCCGCAAGGAGACCCAACGGGCGCCCGTGGGGACTTAAAAACTAACATTATTTTTTTAAAAAAAAAAAAAAAAAAAAAGCTTTTTCCGAGCTTCTCTACAAGGGTGACAGTCCGGCCGTGGCCGTGCCGGGCCATGCTCCCCGCCGAAAGCCCTCCGGGGATGAGGCGGCGGTAGCCACCGGGATGCCCCGGCCGCCCGGCCCCGCAGCCGCCCCGCGTCCCCCCGCCGCTGTCCCCGGCCCGCCACGGGGGGGAGGCGATGCGGGAGCAGCCAGCGAGAAAATAAACAACTTTTCCTGGTGTACAAAGTTGCCTCGCAGGTGCCTGCAGCTGGCGGTTAACACAGACAGTAAGAGGATCAACTCCATCTCCGCCAGCGGAGCAAAAGAGGAGGAGGAGGGGCGGGGGGGGGGGGGGAGAGAAAAAGAGAGAGAAAAAAATAAAAGCCCCCGCATTTACTATTCAGAGTTTAGTTAATTTGGATGATAACGGTTAGTGTTTAATCCCATTGTACCAGAATGAATATAGCGAAACCTACAAGGCTCCTGGAAGAATAATGCGGACGGCAGCACCGCACGCAGGGGCGCCCGGGCGGGCAGCCGGCCCGGCCCGGGGGAGACGCGCCCCGGGGCCGCCACCCTCGCCGCCTCCTCCCGCGGGGACGCTCGGTGCTGCGGGGGAGCCCGGGGAGAAGGGAGGGGGGGGAGATGCTGCGGGATAGCCCCGGGGAGGAGGGGGTGGTTGTGCGGGCTAGGGACCGGCACCGCGCCGCGTCCTTCTGGGGAGATGCCCCGGCGAGCCCGGAGGCGCATCGGCGGCCGTGGAGAGGGCGGAGGGAGGGGGGGCTCCGAGCCGCCGCCGTGATGCTGGGGGATCGGGGGAGGGGTGGGGGGGGGG
>QJSC01018489.1:384151-406369 GCA_003697955.1 Calidris pygmaea | reverse complement strand
GGGTCCCCCCTAAGAAGTGATGGCTTTATAAAGGGGTCCGGAGAGAACCGGGAGGCAGTGCCACCAACCATGGCCTCCAAGCTCAAGGAGCGGAGGGTGAGTCCTCGCCCGGCTTTTGCGCGCACGGCTCTGCGCGCCCCGGCACCCTCGCCGCCTTTCCCTTCAAAAAAGCCCACCCCCACGAAAAACCAAACCCCACCCCTAAAATTAAACCCCAAGACGGGGCCGACAGAGCAGAAGGGGAGCCCCCCCCGGGATGGTGGTGGTGATGGTGGGGGGGTTGCGGCGCAGAGAGGACCCGCCGCCGGAGCATCCATCCCTTCCCCGGGGTCGCGTCGCGCCCGGCGACCGGTTGCCCCGGAGGGGTCGGGACCAGGGCGGGGAGGATGAGGAGGGGGGATGCTGCTCCGGCTGCTTTGCCCCCCCCCCTCCCCTTCTATTTCCCCTCCCCACTAACGCGCCTCCCACGTCTGGTTTTGCAGAGGACGCCGGTGTCCCACAAGGTGATCGAGAAGCGGAGGAGGGACCGCATCAACCGCTGCCTCACCGAGCTGGGGAAGACGGTGCCCATGGCTCTGGCCAAGCAGGTAGGCGGGGAGGGGTGGGGGGGTGGGCTCTCCCCGGTATAAACCGACCCCCTCCCCCCCCCCCCATACAGGGGAGGGTGTTGGGGAGGGGGGAAACCGCAAGGGAAGAAGTCATAACCCTCATCCCCCCCCCCCGCCATCCCGGCTTGTTGCAGAGCTCGGGGAAGCTGGAGAAAGCGGAGATCCTGGAGATGACGGTGCAGTACCTGCGGGCCCTGCACTCCGCGGACTTCCCCCGCGGCAGGGAGAAGGGTAGGTGGGCGGGCGCGGACACCCGAGGAGTGGGGGTGTCCCCCTCCCCCCCCCCTCCCCCCAACCCTTCCCGAGGCCGGACCCTGAGGAACTCGCCCCCGCTGCCCTTTCCTTTCCAGCAGAGCTGCTCTCCGAGTTCGCCAACTACTTCCACTACGGCTACCACGAGTGCATGAAGAACCTGGTCCACTACCTGACCACGGTGGAGAGGATGGAGACCAAAGACACCAAATACGCCCGCATCCTGGCCTTCCTCCAGTCCAAAGCCCGCTTCGTCACCGAGCCCCTCTTCACCTCCCTGGGCTCCCTCCCGGAGCCGGACTTTTCCTACCCGCTGCACCCCGGGCCCGAGTGTCCCGGCGAGACCGTGCTCCAGCCGCCCCCGGGGGGGGCTTTCCCTTGGCACGGCGCTTCCCGCAGCCCCCCCCTGCCCTACCACCTCCCCAACGCCGCCGTCCCCCTGGCCAGCCCCGGCCAGCAGCGCAGCACCTTCCTCTCCTCCGTCCAGGGGCTGGACCGCCACTACCTCAACCTCCTCGGCCATTCCCACCCCAACGCCTTCGGCTTGCCCCCGGGCCAGCACCCCTCCATGCTATAGAGACTCGCCCCCTTCCTCCATCCCGCCTCCTCATCCCACCCCCCCGCAAAAAAAAAATATCCTATTTATGACCGCGGACGCTGCGCCCGGGGGTGGCTGCCGGGGGGCGAGGGGGGGGCCCCTCTCCGGGGGTCTGGATCTGTCCCCCCCCCCGGCTCTTCTTCCCACCTCCGGGTGCGGTGCCTGTACAAGCGATGCCTTGGAATAAATGTTATTAATGTTTATAACCCCCGCCCCTTCTTGTCTCCGGGGGGGGGTGGGGTGGGGGTGGTGGCGGTGGGGGTCTCCCCTTCACTCCACCCAGGGGAAGAAAAAAAATACCCCAAAAAACCACGAGAGAAAGGTGATGGGCGAGGGCGGTGGGATGGCACCCAGGGTCTGGGGTCGGGAGAGCCGCAGGGATGAAGCCCCGGGGACGCCCCCGAGGGGTGGGGGGATGTCGCCGCCCCCTCCTTTCCCCGCAACCCCGTGGGTGCTGCGCTCCCAGGCACCCGCGGAGGAGGAGGTGGAGGGGGGGGGGAGATGCTCCCAGGGACACGCGTCCGAAAGGCACCGGGATTTCCCTTGTGGATTTATTTATTATTTTTTTTTTTTCCCAGCGAAGTTTCTCGGCGGCGCAGCCTGGGCGGGGGAGGAAAAGATAAAGGGGGAAGGCGCAGGACGGGGCGGAGAGGGGGGGGCGGCCGCCGCGGAGGCGCAGGGCGCCGAGAATAATCATGGAATCATAGAATCACGGAACCATAGAGCAGATTGGGTCGGAAAGGACCTTTCAAAGCCATCTAGTCCAACCAAACAAACCGCTACACCCAATAAAAGCTCTTGAGAGCGAGTCCTTCGAGACTCTCTTGCCGTGGCACGGCTCCCTCCTCCCCTGCCTAACAGCGCAATTTCCGTCCCACCCGAACCCCAAGTGTCCCCAAGTGTCCCCGCACCGCTGGCAGGAGGGTAGGGGGACCCCATCCATCCATCCATCCATCCATCCATCCATCCATCCATCCCCCGGGGTTGCCCGGCGGGGTCGGAGCCGCCGATGGGGTAAATTAACTTATTCCAGTTGGGTGGGGAGGCTTTTGAGGAGGTTTGACCCGGGTTGTTTGCCCAGGTCACGGAACGGGCTGCCCCGCAATTTGTAAACCAGCCCGACCCTTTATGCGGAGACAGACAAAAAAAGGATCTTCATTACAATGAGGAAAAAGCAGAATGTGTATCTTCCATTTAACCTGTAAATACAGGAAAAGCTGCTATTTCAGATTAGCGGGGAAAAGGTCACACAGGGCGGGGGGGGGAAATAAAGTCATGAGTCAGGCAGAAGAGGGGGGGAAACACCCCTCATTTTCCTCGGGACACCTTTTAGGGTGGTAAATCCCGGGGGAACCTCTCTCTTTCTTGCTCAGTGCAGGCAAGAGCAGCAGGGGATGAGCCCAAGGCACTGAGCAGCCCCAGGGCTGGTGCCTATTATGAGGACACACGTCCTACACTCGTTTTCACCAGCGCTGGGTGCGGAATACGGAGAAAATCCGACACGATTTTTTATTCTGCGAGCATTAAGCTCTTGCGAACCCCCCTTTGGCATTGAAGCACTGAAGATACAGCGTTTCCCTGGAAATATAAATTATTAATATATTCAGCATTTTGGTCCCTGTTAACCAAATTAAACAAAACTTCCCTTTGCTAAGTAGATTTTCTCTCTGGGATTAGCAGAGGGCCACCATGGTCAAAAATGGGGTCATTTACATATAATTTTGCAAACTCGCACTGGTCCATGACAGTCTTTGTATCTCCAATGTTGCTATTCTGGATTTTTTTTTTTTCCCCTTTTCGTTTTCATTTAGCTGTGGAGGATAAACCCCGCTTTGGCTTTACAATGACTTTAGGATAAAAGTCTCCCCCCTCCGCCTCTGCAGGGCTCTGAGTTCATCCTCCCCCGGCACCGCAGACTCCAGCTTTTGCCCCCAAAATTATTTTGGCATCCGCTAAAGCCAGCTGTACCAGGGATGCGCAGAGCTCCCCTGGGACAGGCATCGGCTGGGCTTTGACAGAGGTCCAGCCCATATGTTTTTATTTTATTTAACATTTCTGTGCCTGGGGGGTAGAGATTTGTAGCTTATTTTTCCAGGAATTTTTAGCTCTGCTGTGAGCATCTCCTGCCAGCTCTGGTGGGAGCAGGTAGGAGCTGGATGTCACCTGCACTGGGCCATCAGGGAGCTAAAGGCAATACCTGGTTCCAGGTGAGGTGCCCCTCTGGGGTCGCCTTCTGACACATTTACTGGTGTCTGGCAGCAGCCAGCACAGGAACAGAAGGGTTTTGTTCCTGAAAATAAACTGCTTTGCCTCCCAAAGCCCCCAGAATATTAGCTTCTGTGTCACTCATCTACTTGGCTAAAAATGCTTATGATGAATGACTTGCTGTATCATTTCCTAATGATTTTCTACTCCTTTCCCTCAGCTGGCGTCTTTCTCCTTCTTAGACATACAAAGCTCTTCTGCCTCCCTTTGCCTTGCCTTCCTTCCCCGTGCCTTTCGTGCCCTCTTTTCCACTTCTTCCCCTCCCTGTTATCAGAACTCCTCTTTTTTCCTCACACTTTTCAAGTCCTCCATATACAGCAATTCTGCTCACCCCAGGAAATAGCTGTACAGTGTAATCATATCTCAGTGATTTCTGTACGTTGAAGGCGAAGTATCATTTGGGGATCAATGGATAGAAAAATCAGAGTTTACAGTTCTGTATCTAATACTGACTCTTAGTTGTCATTTACCTAGACAGTAGAAGAGTTATGTTGATTTTTGCAATATTGCATTATTGAAAACATCTCCAACTCGCTAATTTATCATAAGGTATTATTTCCACTATCATGGAAGTAAAATATAAATAAGTAGAAGAGATTTTATAAACTTTGAGCATACATAAAACAGATCAGAACTTTTCCTGTGGGTTTCCACAGTCTGAAGGCATCCTTCAAACATCTGGGCTCTGGTGGCTGTGTCACACTGCAGAGTTTCCAGTCTTGGAAACAAAGCCCATGCCACAAAGTACAGCCCCTGAATTCACGCCAACACAGTCATTTTGGGGGCAATTATCAATCAGGGCACCAGCTAATGAGAAAAGAGTATTTTTGCTTTACCTTGTGTCAGTTGTGGTCCTTGCTCAGAGCAGTCGACCGCAAACAGTTGCACCAGCAGATCTGTAGGGGCTGAGCCATTGGAAGAAGCAGCTGAGGGAAGGAGGAGAAAACAGCTCTGTCAAAGGCTCTTCACCACAGATCTTTTCCAGCAGCGAATGAACATAATCATGGGATCATAGAATGGTTTGGGTTGGAAGGAACTTTAAAGATCACCCAGTTCCAACCCCCTGCCCTGGGCAGGGACACCTCCCACCAGACCAGGTTGCTCAAAGCCCCATCCAGCCTGGCCTTGAACCCCTCCAGGGATGGGGCAGCCACAGCTTCTCTGGGCAACCTGGGCCAGGGTCTCACCACCCTCACAGCAAAGAATTTCTTCCTGAGATCTCATCTAAATCTCCCCTCTTTCAGTTTAAAACCATCATCCCTCGTGATAGCTGGCTTCCTACGCGTACAGAAGCAGTCCCTTTCCCATGGTACCAAAGATCCTGCCAGTTTCTAAGTCTAGCTGTCCCACTGCTCTGTGGGATGCTGTTCATGTTCCCGTTTCCTCCGGCACCCTAGGGTGACCTGCACGACTTGACTGGGGTCATACCAGAAGTTCCAAGGAGAGCAGAGGGTCTCAGGTGCCAGGGTACAATGACCACCCTATCCAGGTCAGCTTCTTGCCCTGCTACTACATTTTCAGAGAGAGTTAAAAAACGTCCAGGAGCCCAGATGGGTGTTTCCCTGCATGAAGTGACCCAAGCAGGAGGAGGAGGGGACCTTCTGTCCCCATGGCTTCCTCTGTTTGCCTGTGGCTCTAGGAAACAGTCCCTGTACTGGGGACACGCTGCTGAAGCAGCTACATGCTTGTCCAGCAATCCCTTCAGAAAGGCAGTCTTTTGGAGAGAAACCCTCCAGGCAACAGCTTCATATTTGCTGAGTACCCAGTCTCACAGATTTGCCTCCTGCCTTGGACCAGTCCATCTCCTCTCCCATCAGCATATTTATTTCTGGCAAACTTGCCCATAGACCACGTAAGAGACTCAACAACGAAGGCTGTTTTAGGAAAAAAGCACTCTCTTTAAGAGGACACATAATTATGGCAAGGCATATACGAACGGCTTTTTAATATGTATATAGGTTAAAGCTCTGATGCCTACCCACAGACCACACTGGGTACAGAGTGGCGTGTTAAAACTAACAAAACTCATTTAAAAAGGTGAGAGAGAGCAACACTGATAAAACACCAAGTGTGAGAAAAGAGGAGCAATTTGGAAGATTCAAACTCAGAATATTAAATTCAGTTCAACTTAGAAAACAGATTGTTTAACATCCATCTTCGAGCTACAGCAATTGAAATGTGTGTTATGTTTCACCAGCAGTAATACAGTTAATTGAAAAAAAAAAGAAGCTTTTGTTAAGAAAAAATGTAAACTTTTGCATATATGCTCTGAAAAGTTTAAAGGCAATTTAATTGTTAAATACTGTAAGAATATAACACCTCAAAGTGTAGGTCCTAGTCTGCGTGATGATTGTGGAATTAAAAAAAAAAAGTAGCTGTTGGGTGTGCTGGTTTTGGCTGGGATTGAGTTAATTTTCTTCATAGTGGCTGGTCCAGGGCTACGTTTTGGATTTGTGCTGAAAACAGTGTTGATAATAACGGGATGTTATAGCTACTGCTGAGCAGGGCTTACACAGCCTCAAGGCCTTTCCTGCTCCTCACACCACTCCACCAGGAGCAGGCTAGGGGGAGGGGGGCACAAGGAGTCGGGAGGGGACACAGCCAGGCCCGCTGACCCCAGCTGACCACAGGGACATTCACGCCCTGGGACATCATGCTCGGTGTATAAAGCTGGGGGAAGAAGGAGGAAGGGGGGGGGCGTTGGGAGTGATGGCTTCCTATACACCTTCATAAACCTGTGGCTGCATAGCTGAATTCAGAAAATGAACATGAGGAGCCAGTGAAATGTGCATCACCTACCTGTTTGGTAAGGTCTCTGCTGATGCTACTCCATCGTGTCTCCTCTTGATGGAAGCATCTACAGCTTCAGGGATCTCCTGGAAGGTTTGCCCACCTGCTCAGGATTCAGTCCACAATATGCGCACATAGGCAACAAGGATGTAGGAGTCTCTTGTTTGCTGTGACATCTGGGCTTTCCTGCAGATGGTGATTTCTAACCTGCTGCAAACAGTGGTACCTTTAATCATCATTTGTCTGTTTTTCATAGATCTCTGCTGCCTAGGCAGGTTTTGGCATTATGCAGCAAAGGTTGTGCTCTTGCTCTTGCTCCTTCTCCAATCTCCTTCTCCAGATATCAGAGATAATTTACAATACTTTCAGTAATAGAACTCCAATACATGATTTATTTCTCAATTCTTTAAGAGAGGAGAACATACTGTATGAAAAATGTTTGGGGCACAGAAAAAAATATTACATCCTATGATAAAAAGGGCTTTTATTGTGGAATATTCAAGACTCAGGGTACATTGATTCCCTTAGAACATTCCAGTATATAGTTGTGTTGTATGTAATATATGTTGTCTCAGGGTTTCCTGAGGTTCTTGAAATTTTGCAATCTGTGCTTGGGGAGTATCATGGACCCCTGTTATACTGAAGCTGTGTGGGGTTTGCTCTACAGGCTTCCTTGTTATTGTTCCTTCTACAGATCCCTGGCCTGAAAACCCAACGGTCAATTTAATCACAATAAATTATTTCCACCCTACCACCTTTGGCAGAAGACCCCTGTACCCTGGCTTTTACTCACAGCAAGAGTGGCATTACCTGGTGTAGTGAGTGAAGTTGTACAGGTGAATCCAGAATCTGTCTGTATCAAACCACGAGGCTGCCCTGCGATAAATTAAAGGATGTTTTAGTTTTGGGGGGAAAAGGAAAAAAATCTTAGTTATAAAATACTGACCTTTGAAGGCTAATCTCTGGGAATTCAGCCCCTGGAAGGCACTCATGCAGCATGGGAATGTATGAGGATCTAACAGAGCCACAGTCAAGCAAAGCACAACCAAGCTAGACTAGGAAATATGGAGAAAAGCTAAACTGAAAGCAGATGTATTACAGAAAAGGGCCTATAGTGTGTGTATGTAGTGCACAGTAGTGTACACATGGTACACAAAGCACGTGGTGAACAGGCCACATGTACCTCCAGAGGAGGAGAATGGAGGTGCGAAAGCCATAGTCCCCACTCCTCCCTCCCATGGAGAAAGCACTCAAACCCTGCCATGGTCCAGACCTCAGCGTCGTGCTTGCAACTCTAAATGGGATGTCTCCTACTTGATGTTCTGTGATCAAACCCTCTCCTAGCAGACAACCATCTGACCTCTCCTTTCAAAGGACTGACCAGGACACGCTGTTTCCTTCAAAGGCAACACAAATGACTTTGCAGGGGCAGAGTGGTTATGAGCAGGCACTCCCAAAGAGGGGCACCCACTTTTTAGCCTGAAAGACATCAACTTTGAGATTCCAACTTCCTAGACAAATGTCTAAGCTTCAGGCTAGCAGCTAAGGGCTGGGAGATGGAGGCATGGGCTACTGAGTCAGAGTGCAGGCACCTTCTGCTGTTACCCATGGTTTCAGGTGGACTGCATCCTAAATGCCTGCACCCTCCATGGGACCGAAAGTGTAATTCTGATGCCAGAATTCACAAGAGAGCGAGATCAGGAGCTGCTTGGTTTCCACAAAGGGTAGGTTTTTCCACAAATGGTTTGGTTTTTTTTCATTCATACACCTGGAAAAATTATTTTGACATAAAGCAACATCATACCATAATGGAAAAATCTTCTTGGTGGTCTGATAATAGAAGGACACACAAATCTATAAGCATCTGACTCAAAAATAAATGTGAGATGTCTAAAAGGTAGAGGTTTAAGAATGAATTAATAATTCTAAGCGATCCCTCTAGTCAATAAGGACAAACAGGTATCTCCGGAGGACAATTCATCAGATTGATTTTAGTTTCTCCCTTAAAAATGAGCTGATTTTCCTTAGAATATGTATCTTTCCCCTTTTGAATCGGGAGGGAATGCAGGATCAATAGGTTAGGTTCAGATATATAAGTAAGGGAAAAATCAGGGCAGCTGAATCCTACCCTCGCTGCTGCCTGGCAAGTAGCCTCATTTATCTGCTCAGGTACTTCAGAGGGGTTATAATTCTCCATGACAAAATATCACAGTTAATTAGGAGAAGTTCAGCCTCCAGTGACTCAGCCAAATAAAAACCTCTCCTTCCATCTCATCTGCAAGAAGACCTGTTGCTCCTTAAAAAAAAATAAATAAAAAACCCTGACTTTTCTGTGTGTCTGTTATGCAGATTGAAGGTGTAGCAAGTCCAGCTACTGAAGCGATACAGGTGATGAGCGTTTAAGGGTCCCCATGGCTGGTTATCCCAGGTGTACTGGTTGCATGTACTGCTGGAACAGGTGGGAAAGGTGAGACAAATTTTGGGTGGTGAGAAGAATTTTAAAAATCAGAAAATCAATATTCTTAAGCACATGTACACTAGGGGAGAATTTTGCTGTTAATTTCAGTGGAAATCAATTCTCCTCTGTTACAGTCACTGAAATTTTACCAGCCCTGGCTGCTAACAGAAGTTCTCATGAACGTACTTAGGAACTGCCATTTCATCACAAATGGTTACATTATAGGATCAACGATTCTAAATCCCTTTTTTAGAAAAAGATATTTTATTTTGTGTTTTTATGATTCATCAGCCAGTTTTGCTGCTGAAGCGCATTTAAAAAAAAAAAAAAAGCTTAACCTTAGCCAGGTGCTGTTTTGGCACCGAACCCCCTACTCATCCAGGTTTGTTACATTTTTGGAGCAGAGAACCACGTTTGAACACAGTTTCATGACCACTATTTTTTTTCCCCACTAAAATAAATTATCTTTGCCCACAGCCTGCCCACCAGGATGTCAGAATCACAGCTGAGCTTTTTCATAATCATAAGTCATCAGTTCCTTTTTGGGGTGGACAATGCTTGGCATTGGAAAAAGATACAGAGCTCAAGGAGAAGCCAAATTTCTCACAATCTCCTGAAAACCCAATGTGCTGTCCTTATTTATAATTAAAGTTTCTCAAGTTTGCAGATTTTATGTGCTATTTCAGACTGGGTGTCAAACCTTCCCTCAATTAATCAAAATAAAAAATGTAACAGCGCTAAAATGAGCTACAATAATAGATAATGACTACTTTGAAGAAAAATAGGAAGTTACTCTAATTGTTAACCAACAAACTCCCAGAAAAATCATTGTTGTCTTCAGAAATTTTTCTAAGAACCATGGTTTTATGCCAACAGACATCAAATTGCTAAAATCTGTTTGCTCAGACAGAACATCCTCCAAATGAGTGATCATGAGTAGATCTCCAGGGACACCACCACCCACCATGGGTCTACCTTATTTTTCCAAGGTTGAATGTCTTAGTATTTCAACAGAAGATACACGATCTCCCAAGTGAGAGTGAATTTCATCTAAATCTTCAAACTCCTTCTCTATCGCAGGGTAGTGTTTATTCAGTAAGCTTTTAATACCCCTGCATAGCTTGAGTCAGGGAAGGAAAATGATTCAAAAAGTTATAAATAAGACTCTGCCTCTTATCCCGCTGACATGATTTCTCCTGGTGCCTTCAGCTGCCTCTACGAACTTGGTAACATCACAATATCACAATTTCTGTGTGGTCTGTGGAATGATGTGCTCCAGGTTCCACTGTAGTCCTGGAGTTTTCCAGGAGATGAGATTACCCAGGTTACAAAGAACGGAATGAATTTTGACAGCTACTCAGTCAGCAGATTAGAAACAGGGAGCAGGACTCTGCTGACAGAGGACCACAAATCAAGATTAAACTCCACATTACTGCCAGGTTGTAGTCCAAAATCCCTCTCTTGTTTTTCATTTGTTCTTGTTTCTGCTATTCTTCAGACCATGATGTAACTATTACTTTGTACTATGGAGCTGACCTTGGGGGTCAGTCTCTTCTCCCAAGTAACAGGTGACAGGACAAGAGGAAATGGCCTTAAGTTGTGCCAGAGGAGGTTTAGATTGGATATTAGGAAAAATTTCTTCACAGAAAGGGTTGTCAAGACTTGGAACAGGCTGCCCAGGGAAGTGGTGGAGTCACCATCCCTGGAGGTACTTAAAAGATGGGTAGATGTGGCATCGAGGGACATGGTTTAGTCGTGGACTTGGCAGTGCTAGGTTAATGGTTGGACTTGATGATCTTAAAGGTCCCTTCCAACCTAGACAATTCCATGATTCTGTGATTGTTATGCAGTTGGCTTGCTTTACTTTACCGAGGGTTGTTTCACTCAGATTTCAGAGGAAAACCAGATTGAGGTAAAGTGTTGGTATCACAGGGATTTCAGAGGAACTGGCAAGTTAGGGAACAAAACAGTGGTCGTAACGGTGCCTTCTTCCAACCTAACAAGGACAATATCCCTGAAAATGGCCAGGACCAAGATGAGTGGCCACAAAACTGCCACCTGCATGCTTGGAAGCAGGGCCTCAGCTGCAGCGCTGAGATTTCCTACAGAATTTTATCCCAGAGGGGTGACAGTCAGTTCTACCTCAGTGGAAGACAAGCTGCTCTTCAGGACAAAGAGAAGTAGTATTGCAGGAGCACCTGTTTTTCTTTAGCTGCCCGGGATATCTTCCACCTACACTTTTCAGACCTGCTTATTTTCCTTCTGTTTCTGAGCATCTTTCTCCTCTTTAGGCTCAGATCCCAGTCTGAGCTCAGCAAAGAGACTAGGCAGCCCTTTTCTGAAAGAGAAAACATAATCAGTTTGCTCCTACCTCTCTTTTCAGTCTTTTCCATACTGTAATACCTGCCAGTACAATTTCAGGCTGGTTTTCTTTCTTAATGCTGTATAGGTAGAGCATTGCTGGGCAGCACTGTTTAAGTACGGCAGATCAGATGCTGTCCTGATTTATAACCTCTGCCAGCTCAAATGAATGCAGGAGCCGGCAACTTTGCACATTCCCTTTGAAGAGCAAGATGCCCAGATATAACGTGTCAGATACAATGAGGATGCACCTTTAGGGAGTCTCTCCAGCCCACCTAGCATGGCTCAGGAAGGCATCTCAGCCTATATGAGAAGAATATTTACCTGAAATACTCTGGTAAAAGAATGGTTAGATGATTAGATGATGGGGGGACTAGAACATCTCTCCGATGAGAAAAGGCTGAGGGACTTGGCTCTTTTTAGTTTGGAGAAGAGGAGGGGGGGATCTGATCAATGCCTATAAATACTTAAAGGGTGGGTGTCAGGAGGATGGGGCCACTATTTATGTTATTAATCTACTGTTATAGACATCATTTCCTCTTGTTGAAATTAACCCTGACAATCATGCAGCAAGCATTAAATTTGAACAGCTGCTTGCACAGTACTTGTAAGTACAGACAGTTTCCTATTCTGCATAAATACTTCTACTTGAATCAGGATTAAGAAATTTCCATAATCTAAAAAAAAGAACCTGATGGCAGGACAAATTTGGAAATACCCAGCTACACACAACTTCCAAGTAACAGATTCACATTTTTACTATATTTCACCTCCAGCACTTGCCTAGATCTATACACTCCCTCCACTAACTGATTTCAATTCACTTGATGGCCTACAAACATTTGGCAGTGACAAAACCATTCCTGACCAGGGTTATGACATGCATCCTATCAACCAGAGACCATGCAAACTGCGATTACACAAGTCTGCAAAATACTAAAAATACTTCTGTTGATAAGGATGTATTGTCTAGATGCATACTTATATGGTAGAAGTCAAGAATCTGTCTGTATAGCCATTAAACTCTACTTTGGGGTCATTCTTCCCCAAATCTTCTTCTTGAAAGTCTGAGGGGTCTTCTTAGTCTGGAGAAGAGAAGACTGAGGGGGGGATCTGATCAATGCCTATAAATACTTAAAGGGTGGGTGTCAGGAGGATGGGGCCAGGCTTTTTTCAGTGGTGCCCAGTGACAGGAGAAGAGGAAATGGGCACAAACTTGAATGTAAGAAGTTCCATCTAAGCATGAGGAGGAACTTCTTTCCTTTGAGGGTGGCAGAGCCCTGGAAGGCTGCCCAGAGAGGTGGTGGAGTCTCCTTCTCTGGAGACATTCAAAACCCACCTGGATGTGTTCCTGTGCAGCCTGCTCTAGGCAGACCTGCTTTGGCAGGGGGTTGGACTGGATGATCTCCAGAGGTCCCTTCCAACCCCGTATCATTCTGTGCTTCTGTGTGAGTCAGTGAATAAGCAGGCCAGGGCATAATGCAGCCCAGCCGTGGCAGGCTCTCAGGGCTGTTCTTGCAAACCCCTCCCATGGTAATAAGGGTCGTAGTTAGTGACCGAGTCACTAACTTTGATTTCATATTTTAATTGCCGAGTGCTAGACGCGGAGCCTGTGGGCAGCTGGCAGCCTTGCCTGCCTTTCCACCCGCGCCCAGTGGGAGCGTGTCCCCCGGTGGCTTCTGTTCACGGGCTGAAGTGTCTTCTGTCCACCACGAAGCCGAACAGAAAGCGGCTTTTACAAAGGCCAAGCGTCTCCAGGTGGTTCGGGGCACAGAGCTACGGCGGATGTCTGCGGTGGGCACAACCGCAGGCCGGCAGGGTTAAAAGGGAGGCCGTCCAAATTCATCCGAGACCTGCAAATCTCGAAACACGTAAACCCTACATGCGTCAGATAAAGAAGCCAGAAAGAAAGGTGCCCCCTAATGAGTTTTTTTTGCGCTTGGGTGAGCGAAAGGGCTGCTTCAGGAGGCTAATAACTGAAAACCTTCCAGGCTTTTGTCCGGAGAAATGGCAGGCACTTTCCATCCCTTTGAAAAAAAGAAGGCCTTTCGGAGTCTTCACGAGAGATGTGGATTTTAAGGGCGACCTTAGGTCATACAGAACTAATCAAGCGAAAACAATAAGAAAATTAGACTGACAGTCAGCAAGTATCTGAGGACTTTATCAAAAAGAATTAGGAATGGACAAATTCACTGGGAGCAAAGGATCAGATCTGCAAGGTGGCATTGTGTGGTGGGATTAAATTATTTATTCATTGTTAATTTATTTATTTATGTATGTGCAAATGACCTAGCTGCTGCAGGTGCTGAGGAGTTTCTGAAAAGGCCCAGTTTTAGAGCCAAGGCTAGAATATTGGTCCATTTAACTCATTCTTTTCCTTAAGGCGATCAAACAGTGACTTTTATCTAGGAGATAGAGGAGGAAAACCATATGTGTACTGGGAATGATGCGGGGTCTGAGCAGCACTAAGTACCCAAGTATTCCAGTCTCATTCAAGAATGCTGTGCAGTTTAATGTCCAGCAAATTAGCAAATGAATGCTTATGTCAATATGTGAAAAATCCCTAGTTGGTTTAAACAGATAAAAAGCCTCTTGGGAAATGGCAGAAAATGCAGGCTTTCTCTCCCTGTCTTTTTTAAAGAAAGAAAGAGAAACAGTACTTATTAAGTTTTCCCCAAACTTACAAAGAAAGTTGCAGAAAACAACAGTCTACATGGATGTTGGATCTTATATATGCATGAAATATTTCCAATGCTGCTACTGCAAAAACACAAGCAGCTTTTGCCAGGCACTCTTTGCATCACATACTTTCTATTCAGGAGAAAAGAGTTAAAATCTGGGACAGCTACAGACCCTATTAGATGCCACCCTGCTGTCCCTCTCTTAAAGGAACAGGAGGTCAAAAGCCCTGGAGAGGATTCCTCTTTACATTTTGCCCCCATTTATAAAATCAATCTTGAAGATGAAATCCACAAACAGCTCATGTTTTCCCTTCTGCAGATTTAACCATTGATAGGAAAGGGGAAAAAATTGTCACCTCATGTTTCCCTTGACCCAGCAGAGCAAAGCCACAGTGGGGACTCTGTGTACGACATGACCCTGGGGAAAAAAGGAACACGAGATCTCAGCATGGGGGGGGGAGGTTGGAGGCAAGAAGTCACACATATCGAAAATGACAGTGTCACGTCAGTTACTGCCACCGTGATAAGGGAGTCCTGCTGGGTTCTACATCCTTCTGCAAAGATATGCTTGAAGGTTGACCAGTAAGGAAGATTTTTCACTAAGTCCAGAACGGGGTTGTAGATATTGGGGCAGGACAGGTCATAATGAATTATCTTTCTTCAGGACAAGCATCAGCAGGTCTGCTGGGGATAGTAAAGCTGCCCCCTGAGACAAATGGAAACCTACACACCTTGAAAGCAGACAGGTTTATGTAGAATGTTACCTCACATGCTTCTGCTTCGCTCCAGGTATTTCTCTCCTCTTGGCCATGCTTAGGCCCTCTTCTCAAAACCAGCCTTCTCTACGTCATTTTGGAGTAAGGACAACTAAAGAGAAAAACAGAAGGTATTTTAAAGAGCAAATGTCTTTAATAATACTAAATTTTAAAAATTACCTCAAAGTAAAAGTTCAATGAGATTATTTCCCAGGCCATGCGAAAAACCGTAAGTCACACAGAAAGTCTGCTTCCTCCCTGGAGCCAAAAAGTTCTCCTTTCTCCCTTGAACATTAAAAGGTGAGGATGAATTTGGTCAATATGAATGCCAACATGTCACTAATACATTACCACTTACTTTCTGCAGCCCACTGAGAGCTGTGACAGCAACCAGGGAGCCTGCTCCATGGGCTGTCAGGGCACCTTTTAAAAAGGCAGGAGCCAAAAGCAGAGTTATGTAGCACTGAGAGCTCCGTCATCTCAGGAATAAGCAGCACAGGCCAGACCTCCTCCTGCTCATCGTTTCAAATGGATGGAGTCCCAGCTCATAAAAGAGAAATATTTATTATCAGTATGCAAGGGCATGATCTAGTACTATGACTGAATTTCATGTCCTCAAAACCATCCAATTCACCTTCTTTGTTGTCTCTGACTTAAGCCAAATGGACAATGTTTCTTAGTTTTATCTCATGGACAAACTTTACCACTGCCTGCCTACTTTTGGTGTCAAAGTTATTAGATAAAATGTTCTATTTGTTCCTTTTCATAAAATCATAGAATGGTTCGGGTTGGAAGGGACCTTAAAGATCATCCAGTTGCACATCCCTGCCATGGGCAAGGACACCTCCCACCAGACCAGGTTGCTCCAAGCCCCATCCAGCCTGGCCTTGAACCCCTCCAGGGATGGGGCAGCCACAGCTTCTCTGGGAACCTGGGCAAAGAGCTGAATTCATACAACCCAACCCTAACAGAACATTTTTTCCAGGAATCTCAGGAATCTGAAGCTTAACCGTGAATGTTATCCCACCAACTAATGCCCTTGTTGTCATTATTTAAGAATTCCTATTGGATGTGATTGATCCACAGGATACAAAATTACCAGAGGTTTCCATAGCCATTCATGTTGAGAACTTGACTGAGCTGAAAGTACAGGTCTCATATTGGTTACTGTTATTAAATTCTGGCAATTCTAACACTTTGGGTTTGTATCAGTGTCCTGTTGTTAAATAACTCACCTCAGAGACTGTGTGGACAAGTATGAAGGATGCTAATCTCAGTGTTAGAAGGGCTGTGCTCTAGTCTCATCTTTGCTGTGGCACTTAGGGATGAGTTGAGGCACAGTTTCTGCCTCTGTTTCCATGTGTATAAGCAGAGATTATGTTGCTTTAGTGTTTATGATGTATCACAGCTTATTACTATTAATTTCCCTTATTCGTTTTCTTAATTCTAATACTGCTGTTGATTTAAGACTTGGATGCACTGAGTCATTCTGCCCAGAGCTTCTCAGCACCCTCCAGTTCAGGAAGTCAAGCTGTTGAAATCCCTTTTATTTGTACAGCACAGAAGGTAAAGGTTGGTACCAGAGATTTTCTCAGCTGGATTTCACACTAACCTTCAAGGAAAAGGCAGGGGAAGTCACACATGGGGATACTTGTTTGTAAGTAAAGTAAATTAAACCTCCACAGATAGTAGAAACATATCAGAAAAGGAAAATTAGCAAATGAAGGTAAAACTTCAGCAGGGGGGAAGCAGCAGGAGGAAACCAGGGCCAGAGGGAGGAGGTTCAAGTAGGCTCCAGGGGAAGTTCTGTCACCAAGCTCAAGGTGCAGCGTCTACAGCCTTGCTGTTACAGACTTTTGGGGTGTTTGCATTTGACAAATAACAGCCTTCAGTATGCAAATAGGTGTAAAGTCAATGTGAAATTAGTGTGCTGTTTCTCTATTCAGCTAAGTGCAAGGACGTCTACACCTCCTGAAGGCAGGAAAAATCCCCAAAACCAGCAATTAAAAGGTAGACTAAGTGATGTGCGACAAACGAGAAAGCTATGCTGTCTTAATCATAGAATCATCCTAGAATGATTAAGCATCGAATGAAAACTTTGCCTTTCTGACAAAAGACATTTCCAAAGAGATCCCCAGACTTTACTGAAGCACAAAGATTTCTTCTTAGTAAGAAGCAGACAAGGTCCATTTAAATGGCTGGTAACTATTGTTGTAAGAGTTTTCAGCAGAAAGGCTAAAGGTAAAGGGGCACGAAAAGCAGATCATAAAAAGAGACGTGCAAAAGCAGGACACTGCTAAGAAAGACGTTATTAAAAATTTCCCATCAAAGCCGAACAGACAGTTTGCACTAATAAATACATTAGTAAAAGACCCAAAGAGCCCTCCTTTAAGCAGGGGAAGTTTGGCTCGGCTGATCAGACACTCAAGACAAACACCGAGGCGGCAAGTGCAATGCAAATCTGCCCTTTGGGGTCTGCTCCGTGATGAGAGCTGCTACCACACAGCTGTTTCCAAGTACACTTCCTATTTTCCCTACCTCTCCAAATGTGCAAGTACCACTCACAGTTAGTCCCCAGCTTCAAAAGTCAGAGGGTCCGAGACACTAGAGCATTCTCAACTAGCAACATACCCGTTCCCTGAAACACTGCTCTGCTGAGTCATAAAAAATATCACATTTCAGGACTTCTTTTCCAAATATTATAGTATTATACAACCTTTATGCTGCGTGGAAGGAAGGATGAATCTTTACTATTCTTGATGGGTGGTCTCAACTTCTGTCTGCTCTTTTATACAACGTATGTTCTTCTGAACAGTGTCCAAGATAATAGATAAAATACACACAGCAGGGAGAAGTTCAGGCACTCAGCAGCTCCACCCTATTTAGGTGTCTTCAGGAAACAAAACTAGGAATTAGAAAGCTGCTTGGCTGGCACAGATGAAGACTGCAGTCTTCCTCTCAGAGAATTTCCTAGTGGTCCTACAGAAATTGGTCTCGCTTACATTAAAGGGAAGACGTGGAGGAGAAGAAGACAGAGAAGCAGGAATTAATTTGGCGTATAACACTGGAACAGAGCCCCTTAAGAATTCTACAGAAATAACATTATTTTATTGAGATTTTGCCCTTTCCATTGACAAAATACATATACAATATATACTATATACATACAATATACTATAATACATACTATATATGTGGGATAAGTATATGAATATACAATAAAATACATTATTGATGAGAAGAATGGGAATATTCACATTTCATATTGATTAGAAGCTGACAAGGAGAAAAAAAAAAACCAGCAAAAAAAGTGTCAAAGATGATGATGGTTCTAGGCAAAACTCTTGAATCTTTTAGTCCAGCTTTCTGAATTGGGCAAAACACCTTGCTGTGTATTTATACTTGACTTTAAATTAACTCTTGGATGTTTACCCCAACAGCATCTCAGCAGTCAGTGAGACCTTGTGAAGCAGCTTCCCTTCACTTAGTAGCCTATCATAAGATTTAAAAAAATTAATCTACAAATGTTGTTGGTTCCCCCCCCTAGTTCCCCCCCCCAGCAGCTTCTCATCAATAAGAAATACGAATATTCCCATTCTTCTAATCAATAATACATTTGATTGTATATAAATTTTATTTTTAAATGCTTATCCCAGATAAAAGTATATGAAACAACCTGTATATTGTCTGTGGAAGGGGGAGAGTCTCTATAGAATAAACATACCATATACAGTATGACTGCTTCAAATCTTTGGGCCAACTCAAATCCAAATTGTTTGGCTTTTTGCCTGGACTGAAACCACACCAGAACACCCTGAGATGTGCACAGGCCAGGTCTGGCTGGGACGCAACACCTCCCACGCTCCTGCATTCCATCGGCAGTAAAAAAAAAAGGGTAAGGATTGGTGAAGACGCACTGGACAATGGAAAAAAAAAATCTCTTGTGTTTCTATTTTTGTACCAAACTTGCTCGGCATGTGATGCTGACCGCTGCCACTGCGTCCACGTGTTGTTGGCTGACGGCACAGGAACGCAGCTCAGCGTCAGTTCCTGAGGCCGTGCCAGAGGGCTCTAGCAGAGGCTGAGCTACAATGATTGTGCTACAGGCTGGAATGAGATTGCTTTTCTGCACTCATTTCCAGCTTGGCTGGGCTCGTGTCACCTGGGCACGTCACACACCTGAGGATGGAGGCTGGACCCTTCTTGTTTGCTCCGTGATCTCCCATTAAGATTGGACTTAAATCTGGTTGCCTTTGAAACATCCTACAGCAGCCTTAAGTCTGCCTTAAAGTTTCATCAGCTGGAAGAATATAGCAGTGTTAGGTTGATGGTCGGACTTGATGATCTTAAAGGTCCCTTCCAACCCAGATGATTCCATGATTCTAAGAGCTCTCCCTCCTCCTTTTTCATCCCCCCAGCCTCTCCAGGTCACTCTCCAAAACAAGTTCTCCCTGACCCCCTCTCCCTCTGCTGAGCGGCGTACAGTGAATAGATGCACCAGCATGAGCACTGTGCCCCCCAAAGATTTCTCTGCAGAGAGGGGGCACCCATTGCAAACTAGGGTGGCTTTCCAAAACGTTCAGTAATCCAAGATCTCCTCCACTACATGAACAGAACATGACAGAACAGATCTAAGGTGGGGAAGAAGCTTCACACGAATAAACAGCAGAAAACTTCAGGTTAAATGTGGGTGTGCTTGAACGGGCAGCGAAGCAGACTCTCGTTTAAGGTTATCCTCAGACAGGAGGGGGCTCGAATCTGAACGCCGGCAATGTCAACGTCAGAAAATTTGGCAGGGGAAAGTGCTGCTGCCCCGAGAGCCGGATTTCTGCCGGAGCTCCCATACTTAGAGCTGCTCCTGAACGGGATAGAGTTTCATCTGCTGCTTAAAGCCCCCACGGCCGCCTCACAGAAAACACACCCCGCTCTATCTGACGGCATCTCGAACCTTTTCCTGCACTAGTAATCCAACTAACCACAAGAAAAAAAGACCCACAAGAAATAAAAACCACAACAAAACCCGAACAACCAAAACCCCACTTTCTCACCCCAAAGCACGCAGAGGGGGAAAAGCTTCGGGCGCTGCTGGCGCGGGGAGGCTGCGCCCTCTGCAGCATCCGCATCCTCCGCTTTTTCCGCCGGGCCCTGGCTTTTCCCACCTCGCTTTACAGCTGCCGTGACTGAGGTCAAGTGATATGTCACTCTGTCAGATCACACAGCGAGTCAGTGGCTCTTCCCGGATTAGAACGATTCCACACGGCCCCTCTGAAAAGATTTGTAACAAATGTCAGCACCGGCCGGCCGCTGTTTAAAGCATATGTTTAAAGCTCTTAGACATCTCAGTCAAAAGGTATTGTAAATATAGGGACAAAGCTAGTAAATGCTTGGCTCTGGAGTTTTAATAATGGCAAACCAGGATCGAGCAGGGATTAAAAAAAACCCACCCTAAACCAGGTCACCTTCAGCAGGGAATATGTGCTCTGTCTTGCAGCCGTTCCAAGATCGGGAAAGGATTGGGCTTTTTTCCCTCCAGGAATAACCCAAATGGTCAAGATGTCAGTGGCTCAGCGCAGGCTGGCAAGGGCACAGGGCAAGAGGGCACAAAATAACTTGAATACAACTTTCTCTTTTTTGCTTGTTGGCATCCCTGGCTGATGCTTTCAGGGTCTTTTCTGTAATAAAAAAGGAAGCGTGCTTGAAAAGGTGATCTTGTTATGCACAACACAAGGGAAAATGCTATGGTCTTGCCTTAATTCTTTACTAACGGCAAAATATAAGACATTTCCTTGCAGAAATCTTACATGTGCAGAGGTTAAACATGAGTTGTAAGTGAAATCAACAGCTCATACGCAGCAGCACCCCTTTGTAATCTCATCCTTTTAGCAAGAAAGAAATATTCCAGCTATTTAGAAAAAGACCACCACAAGGCCCATCGATCGCTCAGGTCCCGCTGGAAACGTTTCCGAGGTTTTAAAGGTGTCGAAGGAATGGGACTAATGTCAGCTGGACTTAAAAAGAAGTGACAATAAAGCTGGGAAGATGGAAGTGAATTTCCTTTTTGAAATCTCAAGACAGGTCAGACTAAGATAACATCAACAGATGTACATAACATACAAAAATCTTCATTGCAGCATGTGAAATCTTGCCATACTGGGATTCCCCTCACGCTTTCTAAGAATCCCTTGGTCTCTCTGAGCTTCTCCCTGACTTATCAGTCATATTGTGCCTCTTGTCCCACTCTTCATGCCGGAAATGGTCTAAAAAAAAAACAGTGTTGAAGTAACCTCAGAACCTACCCTTTACTTTAAGACAGGGAAGGATGAGGGCAGAAGGGAAAAAAAAAAAAAAAAGACTGAGATTTTTGATAAATATTTACTGAAAACACCAAAATCTGGCAGAGAAAATCTTAGCTTTACTAGGGAGAACATTATTCTTGCTCTATAACACAACAAATCACCTGAAAATTTTCATCTATGCATGGTTCTACCTCCCAGCTCAGGAAAAGGATGTGGATCCTTTCTCAGTTGTCCTGCACTGATATGGAAGACTTTTCATTTCTTTACTGATTCTTTCAGCAGCAGAGTGACAGCAAAAAGAAGCTTAATCCATACATAGCACCTCGAAAACAAAAAGGAGCGTTTATTCCTTAGAAATGTCTCTGTTTTAAGGTGACCAAAGTAACTAAAAAGGCAGTGGGCATTTTAGAATGTAATGCTTAGGGTTTTGGCTGTCCTATCTTCTAATTGGCTAATGGACCTAATTGGCTCATGGTCCTCTCATAACGGACTAGTGCTGACCTTCTCTTCTAACTGAGACCTAACTAATAGGTTTTAACCATAACTAATAGGGTTTTACTTTAGTTGCCTTGTAAACTGCGAAGAGAGACTTTAAATGGTGAAGTGTTTAAATTGCAAGTCTTCTCACACGTTCCATAAATGGTCCATAATACCATCAAAACCGGCAGAATTAGACCCAAGATATTTATATTGTGGCAATAAACATCCCATAAAATAGCATATAACGTGCAAGCACTGGACCAGTGATGAACATGATCAGCACCCTTGTGGTTTGTTTTGAGCAACTGAAAACGTTGCCAAATGTCTCCTCCTTTTCACACAGTGAGTTTATAAATCAGAGGGTAAATTTGTGATGTGCCTTGAAAATCCCCAGAGGCCGCTTAAATACATATTGGCTGGTAATTCCTGGGGTTGGGCTGCATTTGGGACACTTCCTGCTACTTGAAACTTCTTGGTGGCCCAGGATGTTATCTGCGTTAGCTGAAGACCATGTCTTTTATAGAGCTGTTTGCTTGAAAACAAAACAAAACAAAATAAATAAAAGAAAAGAGAAAGTCTTGTTTGGTTTATTTCCAGGACAGCTAGCACTGAGTTTGAAAACTACTGATCAGGTGTGAAATGTCCTTCAGGATCACACATCAGCTGCTCTTAGT
>QJSC01018489.1:311651-379151 GCA_003697955.1 Calidris pygmaea | reverse complement strand
CAACAAAGCACGGCTGTTAAGAGGCAAGAAATAAAAAGTATTATTATTAAACATAAATCAAGAACACCGAACCAATCTAAACCCTTCTCTCAATGAATATGCTGGGAGGGGAAAGGGGTCAGAGGTGGGCAAGCGGCGCTTTGATTCTGCCGTAACATCTTCTTTCTGTTTTGTGCAAGCAAACAGTCTGCTGGGGCTATAGTCATAGAATCATAGAATGGATCATAGAATGGTTAGGGTTGGAAGGGACCTCAAAGATCATCGAGTTCCAACCCCCCTAGTCAGCCATTTGCAGACCGGGCAGCAGGAGCCAGGCTAAGGATGTGTTTGCTTTCTGGGACAGCTTCCTCCTCTTGGAGTGTGCCAGCAGTAAATGCCACCATAGCACGGCTAATTAAAGGCTAAAGTGTGCGTGATTAATATCAGATGCACACATATTACAGCATTAGGGTAACACTGATATCTTTTATTAGCTCAAATGGCAGAGTTGGAGATAACAGGCCAGCTTTGAATACATAAGTCTTTTATAATGTTTCAAAGGTAATATATGACATACTACCATTCCTTAGACACCTTGTCTCACTTATGTCTAATATACCTGGAGCAGATTCTTAATAACTTATGTCTTTATTAATCCACTTACCACCCTCGCTAGTATGAATGCCATTATAGAAAAATAAGTTAGATTTTACAGTTCTTGCTATGCTAAACCTCTGTATGGCTTATCTATGATCATGGACAAAAGTTTCCACATTATCCTTACTGACTATATTCCCTCAGGGTCACAAACTATCTTCTGCTTCCAGTCAGTGCAACTCTTTGAGTTCTCCTCTCGTTAATATGAGACTGAGAACAAACATGCTGTTCAGCTGCTGAGTCTCCTGGGGCTTCCTCTGTACCTTTACGGTGTTTCTCAAGCCTATCTGGCTGGATAACAAGGGAGAGACAAGGGGGACAGGTGACTCTGGAAGGGGAAACCATCACAAGCCTACACAGTTATTTTTCAATCAGATTTGTATTTCAATCTGATTTTTTTCAATATCAGATTTAGCTCATTTAGACTGCTCTTTTCCAAACAAAGTAACATCTTATTTAAAGATACATAAACAATTTAATTTATGTAATTTAATTAATTAAATGTAAATAATACATTTAATTTAAAGTTAACTGAATTCCCAATTAAAATGTTATTTCAGTGAATAAAACATCTTCATTGCCATTTTTAATGAGGTATCTTAGATTTCCCTAAATGCTTCTTTTAACTTCCTGTTTCATACAAGTTATTTTAAGACGAACAGGTGTGAAAAGAATGAAGTAGCAAGCTTTTTCCTGCCCCAAGAGAAAATGAGCAAGAAAGGCTCCTGGAACCAAGAAACACTCTGAAACTATGTCTAAATTAAGACACCCAGGAGCAGCTCCAGAGTCCCTGTTGGCTGCGTACTGAAGTGACATTGCACCTCCATTCTAGGGACATGGGCCTATCAATGCATGTCCTTCCCGCACACTGGATCAGAAAGGAACCACAACATATTCCATCCTTGATACAGAGAAGCTGGAGCTGCGACTCCAGGGCATGCTGAAACTCATGCAAACTGTGTGATTTAGATGTGGCCTTAACTTACCCTAATGGTGGCTTCTTAATTTCTTCCCTGTCAAACTAGATGCCATAGGTCCATTGAGAAGGAGCTCCATCTCCATGTGTAGGCAGGCACATGTGGTCAGGTCCTCTAAGCCCATTAAGCAGCAGCTGCATAAGGCAAGAAGAAGGCATTTGCACCATCTCAAAGCTACAGGAGATGTAAATCAACTCAGCTACAGCAGACACATTGCAAACGCTTCTGCTTTCCACGCCCTCCACCCAACAGCCCTTGGATGCTCCACCATCCAAGAGCAGGATGGAAGGGACAGCAGTGAGAAACCACTACATCCTGACCTCAACCCCCTCCCCACTCCATGCTGCTCCTCTGGCTTCCTCGCTGAAGGGACTGAGTGTAACCGGTGGTGGCAACAAGGAGAAGAGTCTGGAGTGAAGGAGTGAAGTTGATCCTGGGAAAGGGGAGGGAGAAAGGTCTTTTCCTTATGTGTCTTAATGTTTGTTTTTCTTCTTCCTAAATTAGTAATTTTTATATATCTATTTATAAATTGGCAATAAATTGAACTAGTGTTCCCAAGCCAAGTCTATTTTGCCTACAATGGACATTGGTAAGTGAGCTTCCTCTTTCCCATTCCTCCTCCTTTCTCCCTGCATCCCACTGAGCGAGCGAGTGGCTGGGTGGGACTTTGGCTGCCCGCTGGGGCCAACCCACCAGAAGCAGCAGAGAATCTGGGACAGTGCCTGCAAGCAACATTTGGGTTTCTAGGAGAAAAGACACTGCAGGGCGGGTAATGAAAGTGAAAGTTATGATATCCGAGTCCTACATTGCGCTCTCAGTTACACTGCAGTTTTGCACTGGAGTAAATTAAATTACCCTGTGTTAACACAGAATTAATCTGACAGAAGCATCTGGCCTCAGATTTCATTCTCACCACATTCTCAGCAGAAAGCAAATAAAGAGCTATTACCTAAGCTACGCTATGGGGCCTATGTGCTCTCTCCCACTCGACTTGAGCAACAAAAGTCCCAGTGAGCATATATTATTATTTGTTTGGGTCATGTTCAAATACAGAATGGTGTCATGGAAGGTATCGTGACTTCTGTATAAACACTAATTATTTCCGAACAACAGGTGTAGGCATAATCTTTGGATAATAATCTTTGAAATGGCTAGCTTTAGTGAATTCTGACGGTTGACTTGGAAATGGCACTGATCAGTTAAAAAAAACAACAGAGAAAGCATTTCATCACTGAGCGATCAGGTTCTGTTCTCTCTGCTGTGACAAATGCCAAGCTGTAACTTTAGTCCCCAAAATCCTCTCCTCCCTTGTGTGGAGTTTCTAATCTAACAGCTCTCTCTCCTGCAATTAAGGCAGACCACTCCTCCTTACAATATTCATCCTCTTTTTCACATATATATGGTCTACCTTTGGGTTTGACAATGTTGGTATGTCTGAGGGCTCCTTGGCAAAGAAACCCAGATGTGGCTGATGCCCATGTGTCTACCTGAAGCCTATTGGTGGTATTTGATAGCAAAACAAGTAAAGGAATCATACAAGACTTGGCCCATATGAAAGTCAACTTGTGCAGTGGACCATTCAGATTCCAGAGGTTCTGAGAAGAGGAAACTTCTCAGTCTCTCACTGGCAAGAGATGGTAGTTCAGCTTCAAGGGTCCCATTATTATTTGTGGGAAGATACAAGGCCGGGCACATCTGTAGGTCCCTGACTGACCTGAGGAAAAGAGCCTTCATAACCCCAGAAGCTTTTTTTTGCACTTCCTGTGGTATTTCTCTGCTCTGCGTCCAGGCTCCCTTCCCAGCGGGCTCCCATTTATAGCAGGCAGCTTTAACTTGCCAATTATTGTTGATTCCTTCCTGTGCTGCTAAATGTAGCTGGACCAAGTGTTTGAACTCACTTGTGAAAACTCAGCAGCGAAGTCCTGGATGTTGTCTGTGACTGCCTGGTAGATGTCAGCCTCAAAGGAAGGCTTTTATTTCGCGCTGCGGTCTCAGCTCGCCTTGGATTGCAAAGGGCCTGGAAGCGGCAGAGATGGGTTAGTGCAAATTAGGCTTCCCACGTGTCCCTACAAATCATGGTGCTCAGTTTTGCTCCCAGTCCATAAGAATGTCAGGCGCAAGGCTGCATGTTAACTACTGCCTTGCTGGCATCCTCAAGAATATTACACAGCACAGTTTTTTACTATTGAAGCAAGGGCTCAGTGACAGCTCTCCTAAAGGGCTACGAGTAGGGGTGCGTACTCTTACGGATACACTTCCAGACAAGGTGACAGCCAGTGGTACATCCTGGGCAACATGCAGCTCCTTTGCAGCAAAAATGTGTCATGTTTGCTGCAAGCAAACACAAAAAAAAGAGTATTAGAAACTGAAATAAACGCGGTCTTCAGATCCATCCCAATCCATGAGTTGACTCACAAGGACAGGACACTGCTGAGAAGAAGCACCTCACCTCTTTTAGTGACATCAGCTTCTCTAAATTTCAGAATTTACCCGGACGTGAGAGCTGAAGCGATATGTGTGTGTGAGAAGGAAAGTCAGGAAAGTCAGGACGCACAGAGGAGGGTCACTGCAGCTGAGCGCACAGCAAGAGGAAGGAGGGGCCCAATGTTGTGCATCTCTGTGTGTTTTATTTTTGTTGCTTCTGCTTTCTCAAAGGTTGGTCGGTTTTGCTAGATGGTTTTCATCCTCTGTCCCCTCTTTACACGTTTAACCACAGGGCAAGCAGGGAATACTCCTGGAGCCGAGACATTTCACAGAAATTCATGCCCAGCCAAATCTGAGACAGCTGCAACCCAGGCTATAAAATAAACAACTGGAGAGGAGGCCTTGGCAATAAAAGTATGTGAGGAGCAGGAGCCCACCCAAACACATTCAAGGGTCATTTAGGACACCCCTGGAGACTGCCTAGGGGATACCCTTCCAGAAGGTCATGTGCATCTCATGAATCCCATGTCGTATCCAACAGCCCTGTGTGCAAACGCGTGGGCAGCTGAGTTCAGCCCCACAGCCCCTGAAGCAGGAAGACAGGGACTGAGGAAAAGCAAGAGAAGAGTGGAAGAGCAATCAATGGAATAGGAAGGCAGAAGCAGCTGCATCAGGTTTGAAATACTTGGTTTCCTACCTGAAGTGCAGGAAGGAACCCCATGTGGTTTCAGTAGAGTGAACTCAGACTTCCTCCTACCCTTCCTGTGTGCATGCACACTAGATATACCTGTACCTGTTAAATAACTAAAAAATCTTTGCATTCCTGTTTGAGCAGTCTAGCTTTTATGTGTTTCATGAAAGTGTGCATCAAAGTGCTGGAATTTAATTCTCCAGACCTCAGGGTGGAATGGCTTTCTCCAGTCCCAGCTTCCACAAGAGACTTCCATTCACCCCTGCAACATCACTGGCTTCTGCCCTGCTACTGGCATGACAGCTTTGGGGATGGAGCCCTAATTTTTGGAAAATAATAAAATATCTCTATCTAGACCAACGCTTCTTTATTTTAATCAAACTCATTCACAGCTAGGTCTTGGAGGCTGAGTACAGCTTCTGTTAATCAATACCAACATCTCAGAAGTACTTCAGACTATGTATTGGGCCTGTGAATGCTTCAAGTTCCCAGAAAGATATTAAGTATATTTATTATGATTTTTTAAAAAAATAATTAGCTTTGATTTAGAAGTCCATCATATTTGCCAGCCTACAGAAAGCGTTAAGGTATGTTACAGGCCTTTGAAGTCTTTCTTCTAAAATATGTAATTAGCACGTAAAGAGCAACTAAATTACAAACAGTGTATACCCATCACATCAGCTAATTTTAACTGTAATCATCATATTCCATGCAAGAAATATGTCATAAAGGAGCACACTTAAGAAATGAGAGTCAGCCTGGAAATGTTATATGAGCCTTTCAGGCTAAAAATAACTCAGCTCACAAATGAGAAATCAAATGCATACGCTGCAATACCAGGAGTCAAACCTGGCCACGAACCGGGGGTATCTGACATTTCCATCTTCATCAAGGGGGATTCTGTCAAGAGGCAGCTCAAACTCTTCATCAGTAATCTCCCCGCCAAACCTGAAACAAACAGCAGTTAGCAGGGCTGGCTGGCGGGGTTCACATTTGGGTCAACAGTACCCACAATACCCCGAGCATATGGCTGCCATTAACTCTTTGTTACTGCTTCGGTCCTCAAGATCAAGAGCACCACGTGAATATCAGAGGTTAATCAGGGTTTTGATGGCTTCAGCTTTCTCAAAGAAAGAAATTCTACCCGAGAATCCCGGCATTGGTGGGGCACAGAAATAGAAATACCAGCATATTGAGCTGTGTGCAATTGTCCTCTATAAAAAGTTATTCATTACACTAAAACACTGGTATTGCTTAAACTAGTTAACTCTGAAAGGCTTTTCATTTGGACTGTTTAGCATGAAAGAAAATGTAGAGAAAAACTGTCTTTTCGGGAAACAGCTTCTTAGTGCTTTTGGAAAGCATTTCATAATGGCTTTAAAGACATTTTGCATACAAATATTTTACAAGTGGCAGTGTTTATTCATCAGCAAGAAAGTGTTTTCACCTCTCCAGAACAATCAAAACATAATCCTTGAAATACTGGCATAAACAGGAATGACTTAAGCAATAATAAAGAACAAGGCATTCATTCATGATTTTGCAAAGCTGATAAAACTCTGCTGACTTTTGGGGGAATATATTGTCTTTTTGGTGAGGCAATGAAAGGGTATATAAAATGTAGTATTTATTTGTTGTTTTGGTTTCATCGTCGTGCTTTCCCATTCTACGTAACTCAAGAAACCCTTCTGTTAGAGTGTCGTTTGTCCTTCACTTATTTGGGGGGTTTCTGACTTGGAGGTTTGGAGGATGGAGAAAGGCTGTAGAATCATTTACTCTGCTTTATTTGGGAGGAAGTCTGCCGAGGAGACAGCAGATACAGCTGCTTTGGCATCTGCCCTCAGCTGACAGGATCTTATTTTACCAGCTTTCGACTTCACTTATCTACATTCGCTTCTCATTTAGACACGTGCATTTAGGGAAGCTTGTGTTCTGCCAACACACATAAAACCACACAGAAACAACGTAAATCTGCAGCATTTTTTTACCTATGAAGACTATAAAACCTAACTTGGCTGGGGGTGTCAGTAAGAAGAACTTTTCAGGAATCTGTAACTCTTAAACACCGTTGCACAGGTCATTTGAAAACTGACTATTTGCGTATGTGATCAATGGACAAAATCAGTTACATGATCAGTTAAACAAAGTCTCCTGTCTGATGCTGTCTCCTAATCCTTCTCTCCATCACTTGTATGAAGGAATGCCATCCCAGAAAGGAGTTTAGGCTGTATATAAGGCATAAGTAGTTGAGAGGCCATGCTGAGGACCAAAAAGTTAGGTAAATTGTCCAACTCCTAGCTCTGCAAATAAAACAGATGGACTGTTTAGTCATTATATTACTTCTCTGTGTGTAACCACAGTTAAAAAGAAAGCCAGCTAGGCTCCACGTAAAGCAACACGTGAGATTCAAGGAAGAAAAAGAACAGCACTTAGTGCAACATTCATGGTTTTGTACAGCAAGCATATGTATGTGGGGTAAAGAAAATGGCTTTTCATATTCATCACCACTATCTTCAAACAGGCAGGTGAGCAACCAAGCCACAAATTGTTAAAAAAGCAAAATGAAGCCTTTTGAACATTGTTCTAGAGTTAAAGACAAAGAATTGCTATGAACTAAAAAATAGGAATAAGGAACAAAAAACTGGCTCATAGGATTGGAAGTTACGCCTTAACGATCGCTATCCATTTTGTCCTCTGAGTATGACTAAATAATTAGTGGAGGCGCTACTTCTCTGGCAACTTTGTTTGTCTCAGTACAAGAACTTTTGTAAAGCCTAGAAGGAGACAGAAATTCATACACAGATCACTCCAGCACCTTTCGCTGCAAATAAATTACCTTTCAATTACTAATTAAGCAGACTTCTGGGGGGGCACTCACTTGTATTATTCTTCCCTCTCCATAGCAAAAGATGGGTGCTCTGATTGTGCCAATATAAGTTTTTGTATGAAAAGAAACAGAATCTATGATTTATTGTTGTTGACCAAGAAAATTTTTGATGTAAAATGAGGGAGAAAAATCTTCATTTCTGGTAACCAAAGGAAAAAAAAAATCAAACCCCCTTGATAGGCAAATGAGTAAGGACTTATCTTGGTACCGAATCCAATCTAATCACAACTTGTTACTGAGAATATTTCTCACTATATATGTTCAGTATAGCTCTGAATAATACCTGCTTATTTAATTTCACTTTGGGAGGCTGATAGCTAGCTATTGGCTGGTAGCCTGACCCAGACAGGCAATTCTCCAACACAGAGTGAACCACGCCACTGCAGCTATTGCCATGACAGCTTCTATCATACCTTTTTTGTAAGAAGAATGTCTCAAACAGCTCTTCATATCAAGCTACAGGAAGAGACTACCGAAAAAAAAGGTTGTCTAACGCTCAAGAAAGTTACAGAACTGTCAACTGCCAAGATGGACTTATTTATACCCACACGGAAGAATTAACTACCTCTTTCCTCCGTATAACCTCCCATTTCCAGCATCAGCCTGCAACTGTGGTCAGTGATACCTGATCTGGGCAGCTGATCACTGAAACCCCAGACATACACTTGACAGCGTAAAAATAGATTTTTATGAGAAAAATACCACAATCATTTAATGAGCTAAATAAATAATGTCATTTCTACAAGGAAGGTGGCTCAGAATCCCGCTCTCTTGAACACTTTGCTGTTCACCTCTAGTAGTACAGAACAGCCTTCAAACTGTTTTGACTGAAGCATTGCCAGTGACACGCACACTGTTACTGGGAAAAAACAGCGATCCGGAAAGAGCTCCGGGTGTCACAGCCCCTCTTAGGAGATGTCAAAAGTCATTTCACTGTTGCAGGTCCCCAAGCTTCCTAAATGCATTCAGGGAGACAGGAGCTGATCCTGAAGGGCTCGTCTAAAAGGACGCCTGTAAATATTTACCTTGTAGAGTGATGAATCCTATCGGAACAGGAGGGGAATCAATGCCAGGTTCTGGAGGGTTCCCTATCCCCGCCTCATATCTGCAAGGTCAGAAAATACACAGACTGGTCTAAAGGAGTAAAACTGGGGGAAGGGAGGAACACGGTTGCACCAACTTTGCATACTGACATTTTCTCCATTATTAAAATTCCAAAGACCTATTTTACATTACCGATCTCGGGATTTCTGGAAACATGCTGTGACTACATTACGTCCATCGTGCTCACTGGTGTGGAAACAGAAAAAGCATTGAATGAAGAGAGTGTATGGCCTATACCATTTGTTATCCCAAACACTGACATTATACCTTTCATTCTGAACCTCCTCTTAAGCTTTACAAACACTTCCACGATACACAAAAGCAGTAAACAGGAGGATCAAGTGCTCCAGCACGCAAACGCAGCCACCTGAAACTAAGCAATGATTTAATCAAACAGCAACAGCACAAAACAGATGAATCACTGGGTTCTCCAGGGCACATTTTCAAAGGCAGGTGCAATGGGCAGGGCTTGAGAAAAAGATATCTATTAACTGGAGGGCTAAGCCTATTTAGACAGAAGCTGATGCAAAACGCGAGGGACTGGTTAACAGCGAGGTTGAGAGCAAATGCTTTGGCAAGAAGCCCAGAGCCCCGGCAAAGGGAGCACCTGCAAAAAGTCACACGTGGTTTATCGTACCAATACCTACATTTGCACATGCAAACCAGGAAACTCTTATTTCCATTTTATCCCATGTTTAATATCAGCAATATCCCCAAATAAAGGCAGTTCTCCCCTCTCAGATCGTAAATCAAAGAGACAGAGGGGAAGATAAGGTACACTGGGAAACTCAGCAACTGTTTCAGTCAGTCAGTTACTGAAGTGTCTTTTAATCATCTATAAAGACACTAGTCCTGGGTACCAAGGTAACAATGGGTTTTTAAGAGGTCATTAGTGGAAGACAGAAGATGCAAAAAAATATTCCTCTGGAAGAAGAATCATAGAAAGCAGAGAGGAAGAACCTAACAGGGTGTCAAGACCAGCCTGCTCCAGGAGCAGAGACAGCAAGGCAAATAAGAGAGCAGGCCAGGTCAGAGGGATAAGTGAACCTAAAACTCTGATGGACGTTTGAAGGAAGAACGAGACATTTATAGTGACCTGATTGTAGGGAGAAGTAAGTGGGAGGAATTTTCAAACAGGGCATGATATAGCCAGAAAGATAAACTAAGGGGATTATTCCAGCAGCGTGACCTCAGATCTGTCCAGGAAACAAGGGCAAGGCAGAGAGAGGTACTTGAGGTTGTTGAGAAGTAGCAGGCAGTTGTGAGGTGCACAGACACACAGGTCCTGCGTGCAAACCTGTGTGTGGAAATGGTGGTTTCTGCTGGCAGGCAGAGCATGGATTCACCACATGCTGCATTTGCTCACAAAAACACGGCCCTTCCTCAGCAGCTCTTGTGCATTTTATAAGAGATCACCAGGTATCTCGCCTGTGAAAACACCAGTAATGAATCAGAGTCACAAACGAATTAGCAGCAATCTCTCTCTTTTCCATTTTTTAAGGAATCAGCAGCAATAAGTTGGGCAATTCTGCCAGAATTCAGGAATCCCCTAAAATGATAAAGAACTATCAGAGCTACCTTTTTCTGGGTATTAAGTTCAGATACAGGGACAGCATGCAGGACCATTGCTGTGCCCCCCATTTTTGAGTACTGTATTTTACACCCTCAGGGCTACTTTACACTGTGCTCAGGTCTCGCTTTCATGCCACTGGGGCCTGAGAACACTTGTTATCCAAGATTCTCCCATCACCTGTGGGAGACCTATGAAGGAGGATGATGCAAACCCCAGCTCCTCATCTGGACTGTTGACATTGCATACAACGGAGGGTGTGAAATGCTTTGGCTGGTCCTAGGAGCACTGCCACACCTATAAACCACGGGTGAAAAACCCAGGCAGAGGAACAGGCTACCAAACAGAATAAAGGATTACTCCTTGCTGAAAAGGAATGATTCAAGAATTGCAGTGTTTAGTACCTGAAGGGTACAAGATGTGCCATTTCCCCGCTCTGAACAGCTGGAGATGTTAGGGCAGAGTTCTGAAGTTAGAGGCAGAGGCAGCAAAAGGAGGCAGACAGTGCAGGTAGCAACAGAGAGTCTGTAAAAAAAAAAAAGGGACAAAAAGAAAAGAAGAGCTTTTCATCAACCTAGGATGTTTTCTCTGAAAAAGAACTTTAAAAATGTCACAAGTAACTTGGAGGCATTTTTGCTACAGCGAACCAGAAATCTCATATTATATGGACTGAAACAGTTGCTACTCTGTTCATTTTCACAGAGGCCGTCTGGGCCTCTCAGCAAGAAGCAACGTACCAGCTGCAGCTTCCCCAGCGCTACCCAGGGCTGCCCGCTCTCCTCCCAGCTGGGATCTGCACACTGCAGCTGCTCTCTCGTGCCCACAAGGATGCTAAAAATACAGCTTCCCCAGCTATAGCAAAATATAGCATCTCCCGGTGATACCTCGTGTCTGATACCCTGGAAAAATATACCTTCAGCTCCAGTCCAGATGTGATTGGAAGTTCACCTGCTCTAAAATCTGCCCTTGCATGCAGATCATAGAATTACAGAACGATATGGGGTTGGAAGGGACCTCTGGAGATGATCGAGTCCAACCCCCTGCCAGAGCAGGTCCACCCAGAGCAGGTTGCACAGGAATGTGTCCAGGAGGTTTCTGAATGTCTCCAGAGAAGGAGACTCCACCACCTCTCTGGGCAGCCTCTTCCAGGGCTCTGCCACCCTCACGGGAAAGAAGTTCCTCCTCATGTTTAGATGGAACTTCTTACGTTCGAGTTTGTGCCCGTTACCTCTTGTCCTGTCACTGGGCACCACTGAAAAAAGACTGGCCCCATCCTCCTGACACCCACCCTTTAAGTATTTATAAATGTTGATCAGATCCCCCTCAGTCTTCTCTAAACTAAAAAGACACGAGTCCCTCAGCCTTTCCTCATCGGAGAGATGCTCCAGGCCCCTAATCATCTTTGTTGTAATCATCTCTGCCCCTAATCATCTCTGCTGTACCCTCTTCAGCAGTTCCCTGTCCTTCTTGAACTGGGGAGCCCAGAACTGGACACAGGACTCCAGATGGGGCCTCACCAGGGCAGAGTAGAGACGTGTAAGAGAGGCGAGAAGGTAAAGCAGTGTATGTGCAACACAGGCAGCCTCAAGAGAGCCACATCCTTGTGTAACCGACTAAGAAAGCTCATACCTTTTTCCTCTGAAAGCAGATGTAGGTCTTTCCCAAACAGAGTGTGGGAAAAACTTGGCAAAAAAAATTCTTCTATTTCATTAAAGCTCAAGGATCCAAGTCATGATCCGACAAGCTCAAGCTGTGTCATTTGTAACAAAGCTCAGCCAGTGGCAAACACTACAAGCAACTTCTGAAAATGTGACAAAAGAATTGCACAACATGTCACATCATACACCATTTGAAAATATCTTTTGCACAAGTTGACGTGTTGAAAAATATCCTCTCTGAAATAGCTTTTCACTAAGTATCTGTTTCTCTCTTGCACTTTCCATTTGTCAACCATATTCCTCTTATAAATGAACTAATTTTAAGTATTTTTAAGTTAATTTTTAAATTTTTGGAATAAAGTATAAAAAAGAGAAATAAATCCATTTCAAACACTACAACATAGAAACTTGAAAATGCTGACTTTTTTGGCAGTTTATTTTGTTTTGAGCAATTGTGTTGAGTACCATATGCCCTGATAAAGTCAACGTTGACTTGTCATTGTACTTTTTAAATGAGACAACTAATTTAAAAAGGAGCTCCCTATCAACTGAAATGATACATTCAAAATATTGAGAATTTCCCCACAAGTTTTCTAGACGTGTCTCTCTAGTGGAGAAGTGTAATGCTACAAAACCAATGACAGAGCACCCAGTTTGGTACATCTTTTATCTTCGACTCTCCTTAGCTCACAGGCTCAGTGACGCTGACCTGATCTTAGTGTGGTCCTTTCCACTTGCCAACGCGTAAGAGATGAGAGGGGTGTTTACACCCATTTTGTCCAGAAGCACCTTTATTATTTGGGACCAGTAAATGTGCACAACTTCCTCATCTTAATATTCTGATGACTCTAACAACTCCAGCCTAAACATAAGCATCCTTCTTAGCACCATTACACAAGTTTCATTCAGCTGAATTTATCAGGGTTACACGAAGACAAAATCGGTGTGAAAGAGTGAAAATTAGAGCTCTTAACTCTTCTAAATGCTAACTGGATCTTCCACCTGCAGCAAATTGCCAGTCCCAGCTATTTAAAGCCAGATTCCAAGGTCACGACATGGGCCAAGTCTCCTCTTTGCAATTCACTTCAAGGACTGATTGAGTACTTCAGAACTTGGCACTGCAAATGCAGCACGTGTACAAGAGGCAGAGATTTCCCCAACAAATTCACCAGCACTGACTTGTGGTTTAATTGTGCTTAAAACACAGCTTTTCCTTATTATCTGATTATGTCGAGCTCTGTGAAATTCAATTAAGATATCTATTGTACTGAAGAAAATTTAAAACTGCATGCCAGTGCTGTCAAGGGGTCATAACATAATTACAGTTCTCTGCAGCACTCCACCCGCTCCTCACTCCATGAGGATAAGCCCAATGAGAGATTTACGAGGCTGAGAGCAAATGAGCACTAAACGCAGCCTATTTAGGGCTTCCTTTCTCCAAAGGGCGCCCCGCCATCTAGTGGCAAAGGACATTCCAAAAATACCACTTGGGTTTTTCAGAAGAGGAACTTCAGACGGAAACTTTCCCACATTGTCGTAGGTGTTTCAGATTTAACTAAAAAAAAAAAAAAGAAAGTCTTAAAATACTGTACACTATATCACATTCTAAAGACCTTTGTAGATAGCCACTAAGAAAAAGCCCACAAAGTAAAAAATTAATCTCTTCTATCCATATTGCATTGAAATACACACTGTAGGAGCAATTTTTATACCTAGTTCTGTAGCATAAGTTCCTTTTTCTAGTTAACTGTTAATGAGAGATTCATAGAATCACAGAATCTTAGTGGTTGGAAGGGGCCTCTGAGATCATCGAGTCCAACCACATAAAAAAAAAAAAAACAACAAAAAACCACAAAACAAAACAAAACACAAACCTCACCTCATGCATCACAGCTTCAGAGAACCAAACCATTGGATGCTTTTTCCCATACACAGTTTTCTTTAGCTAATTGCTCTAAAGCCAAAGTAGGAGTTACAGACCACATGGTGACAGCAGTAATTTAAAAGGAAGTGGAGGTGGGGGAGATTAATTAGGGGTATATAAGAATGATGAAGTGTAACAACCACCCAGCTATGTCACAAACTGACAGATCTATTCCAGAAAGGTCACTTCTGTCATTTTCCCCAGCCCCAGCCAGCCATTCCCAGCCCCACGCCTACGTAACAGCTTCGACTCACCACCGAGGACGTGCTGAAAACTCAGGTTTTGCAAGGCTGCCTGATTGTTAGGGCTGATGGGAGAGGAGATGGGGAACATGTGACTGAAAGGGAGAAGGAGTCGAGAGCTGCCATTGAGTCATCAGGATCTTTATGCCAGCTCTGAAACTGTACCCTCGATTTCTGATCTGCTCTGTGTTACTTTTAAGCAGCTCTGTTGTACCGGGTCTGGCTGGAGTTGAGTTAACTTCATCGCAGCCCATATGCTGCTGTGTTTCGGATTTGTGACTAAAACACCAGTCTTTTGGCTACTGCTGAACAGCGCTTGCACAGCATCAAGGCTTTCTCTTTTTCTGAAGCTGCCCCCCCTCCAGTGAGTAGGCTGGGGAGGGTGGGAGCAAGAAGATGAGAAAACACAGAGCCAGAGCCAGTTGGCTGACCCCAACTGGCCGAAGGGTTATTCCATACCACACACTGTCATGCTCAGCAACAAAAATTGGTGGTAGGAGTGTCTTTCAAGGTAGCTATCATATCCATTGCTCAGAGACTGGCTGGGCATCAGCGTGCTTGTGGGAGGTGGTGAGTGACTGCTTTTGCATCACTTTGTATTTTTCCTCTTTCCTTCACTTATTAAACCACCTTTGTCTCAACCCAAGAGTTTTCTTGCTTTTGCTCTCTTCTCTTTTGTTTTCCTGTTTCCTCCCCTGTCCTGCCTGGGAGGGATTGAGCAAGCAGCTGTGTGGGTGCTTAGCTCTTGGCCAGGGCCAATCCAGCACATCTGTTCAATTAGCTGGTCATAGCAGACATCCACAGAGAGATGTTACAGAGATGATGGTCCAACTCCAGTCCTTTGCTCCATTGACAATGCAACAATGTACTGAAATAGCACCTCCAAGACAAGGTGATGCTGTAGTTCTGAGTGTTCTTATAGCGTTGCTTTACCTTGTTCAGCTGTTTCTGACTAGGAATTTAAGAGAACAGTGATGCTCTGCCTCATTTCTGGAAATGACTATTGTGTTCAGTGCCAGTGGCTTTGAAGATGATAAAAACATATTTTTTTTTCCCCGTGGCAGATTCTTCTAGATCACACAGACAAGATGGGAATTAGTGAGCACTCATCTGTCTCTAAGCAGTTTCTCTCTCTGAAGGAGCTGACTGCCAAGAAAGAAGTCCAGAATCCAGAAGTAGTTTTGGGTGGTAACTCATGAAGTCATCTGCTTCCTCATGCAGATCATGCATCTTAAAACCATTTATACAAATACTTGGATCTGCTGTCAGCAAAGCATGGGTCCCTTGAAATATATCCAAAGAAAAAGTGTAGAAAGAAGCAGGGAAGAACTACAGCTACTGGTAAGAACCAAGACAGATGCAATTTCCTGGTGGAAAGGAGACTGTAGGAGGTGCAGCAGAGCCTGCTGCCCCCAGCCTGGAAGAAGCAATGCAAAAAGGAATCTATTCCCAGAGGTGAACACAGAAGAAAGCTCTCCGTGAACAGCAGTTTCTAAGCTTTTTGACAGGACAGCTTCACACTCTCCACTTGGATCTTGGAGAGATTTGGGTTATATCTGTGGGAGCAGGAAGGGGGATCTCCTCCACCCATCACCTGTTATTTTCCAGCTCAGAGTGATTCCTCTCTATCCAGGACAACATCCAGAAATGCCCACTAGTGAAATGGGTGAGATGGCTAAAGAATCCTGGAGACTCTGTGCAAGCCATCCACAGGCACACCACAGCCAGAAAAAAACAGAAGCTTGGTGCAGCTGGGCTTCTGTCCAAAAGAGGGCCCTTGCGTAAAGGTATCTGTTGCTGTGAAGACACTGACAGCAATAAAAGCTCCGGATTGTGGCCCGAAAAATCTGATATAAAACTGACCTACAGGAAAGCGCTGAAGAGGAAGAAAATTTGTGCTGAGGCAGTATAAGTTGGTGACTAATAACCAGCATGAAGCTGATGGCTGCACGCATTCAGACAGACTGCAATCCAAGCATTATCAGGAGCTGTCAAACTCATTCCTGAACAGTGTTGAGATCTCCCTGTTAGAGCAGGATGTCAGGAAATGCCTACCCAGGGAGACAACTTTTGAAGCTTCAGAGGTGTCTCTGCCTTGCTTACTTGGTAGCAGGGGTGAACCACTCTCTGTAACTCTTCAGAATAAAATTGGAATAAAACCAAGTAATCAAACAATATTCCCCTTAAAGATACAGGACGTTTAGTGACCTGTACAATCATTTGAAACTACAGAGACCACGCTGCTCTGGGCAAAGGACAAGAATGTCTAACGTGACTGACCGGGATGTGCAAGAATAATCACTCTAAGAACAATGAAAAGCTTGTCAGATTTTTAGCCTTCAGTGTTGGGCACACCTCCCCACACAGGGAGGTAGCATAGGACTGTCCAGCTGTGGTTTGAAAAGGAAAGATCAACTAGAAAATCCATTATTTCCCTGCCCCTTAAATAATCTGGTTACTTTGCATAGTTTCCCTTATACAGAAACACAAAGTGCGCCCTGAATGCACTTGGCTGCAGGCACTGTGAAAAAGGGTGCTTAAGCAAACATCCCTAGGAAGTTAAAATTCTATCTCCCCACAGCTAGATGGTTCTGGGTAAAGAAAATCATTCTTACCTGCACTCAATTGCTGCCTGAAATTGCTGCTGACTAATCACCTTTCTCTTGAATTCATCCGGTTTTCTGAGAAAAATGTAAAAAAGACAAAACAATACTAAGAGAACACCATTTCTTACACCTTGAAAGCAAATGAGCCCTAGGTTAGTGAAAGGATTGACCTATTTAAACCAGAGATTTCATCAGTTGGAGAAAGGGTCTAATTTCATTTCAAATATGTTGCCTACCCGATATGGTAAGTGGAAAATTGTCTCCCTTCCCCCTCCCAGGGTACAGCTCCAGCCCACACCATACAGGAATGGCATAAGACTTCACAGAGTTTACAAAAATACTGCCTTATATAAACAGGATGTCAGAGATCTCCAACAACCAGCTGAGCACAGGAGTGAATCACTGAGGATGCTTTGCTGGCATGTTTCAAATTAAACATTTACTTCTGAACTGGTCGTCTGTGACCAGAACTCCTTCAGAATAAAGGCTACTGCCCTGAGAAAGCCCCCATTTTCCAGTTAAGAAGAATTAGCAATAAATATATTTAGCATGAGATCCAGACTCTGTTTTTGCTGTCACTGCCAAATCCCAACTGCAGGGCAGTCACAGCATCCTGCAAAGTAGAGAGCAGGCATCATTCTGGTGCCCCAGGGGCAGAAGCAGGCAGTGAATGGAGCATGCGAGGCACCCATCAGCTGACATTTAGCCAGATGCCAAGGTTTCTAAGCTACCAGGGATTCTCTTCCACAAGGGATATTTCCACCTGGCTCCTTAAACCATGTATCTGTCAGCTTCATATTGCAGTAAGTGAGAGGGACTGAGGATTTCTCCACTGGTCACTGCTGGTGGTTTGTCTGCCTCTGTAAGGGATTGAATGCACAGTGATGGATGAGGCTCCACAGAGCAACTCACAGTAACCAAAAAAAATGGGGAAAAAAAAAAGGGAAAAAAACCTGTGGGATCCTGTCCAAAGACTATTACCTTTGGAAAAAGATCCCCCTCTTCTATCACAGGTGATTTGATTTTTCTGTGTTTCAAATTTCACAGCCTTCAGCAGTTTGCACTCACAAAGGGATTGGAAATGAAACAAAATAAATGTGATTGGACAGATGCTTACCAGAACGTGGCCAAGAGTGAAATGAAATCAGACTGAAACAAGTTTGCCAACTTGGCTTCAGTTGCAGTCTCACCAGATGCTGGACTGATTCTGCCATCTCCCATTTCTCTGTGAGATCTATGGAAGAGAAGACACAACCAGATTTTACTCATTTCTACTTCTTTTCAGCCAATACTCACAAATTCTGAGACTATAAGTAAAAATGATCGATTTTTTATCTTCCATTAGAACTGTTTTCTGCTGTACATGTAGCCAACTAAAAACCTGGCCTATGTAGAGAGCAATATAATCATTGTTCTAGGCAACTGAGTCCTCCTGCCACCCCGCCTGAGGTGTGAATATTATTTGAACAAATCATCATCCCTGCCAGGCAATGGCAAAGTCTCTCTCCTCTCTTCTGATTTGGAAGCCTGGGAAATTAAGCCAAATGACCCCAAAACTGAAAAACAAATTAAGTGGAAAGGAAAGTTAAACAGGCACTTTTACTGGTTCTCTGCCTTCCCCCAAATAAGCCCAGAGTTGCAGTCTGATTATTATTGTTTATAATACAAGCACAGAAAGCCTCACCTTTACAGCTCAGCTTGAGGTTGCAGGCTTGAATGTGAGAAAAGGGTTTCTCTAACAGAAATCAAAATACTCGCTCCTGAAGGCAGGGGGAGCCAACAAACAGCCTCACAGCTCCACTCTTGCAGCCACTTCCCGAAGTGAAATCACACTTCTAAAATTCGTTAATTAACTTACATATTTTGATGGAAGGTTTGCTTTATTTTGTCATTCATGAACTGCTGTATAAAAAGTCACTGCAAACCTCTGCACATCTTACAGCAATTTTCTGAGTTGCTGTCAAGATTAATGACTACAGTTGCTTTTATTTACCACGGTACAACAGTGAGTCACAGGGCTGTTGATCAGTTTTCCCTTAATTTAGATTTTTTTTTTAGATTTATTTTTTTTCACTAGTCAGAAAGTGAGCCTATTTTCTTGGAAAGGGAACCACCACTTTTGGTCTCTAAGTCATGCTGGGAATCAAAGTTATTTAGCTAAATCCAAGCCCCACACAGTCAGGGCAGTATGTCCGAGGCAAAGAAACCGAAGGTAAAGATTTAAAAATCAGTAGCGAAAAGCAAAACAGGAATGCAACATTTCAAGACACGAACATTAAGATGAGAATCAAGGCCTAACAGTGTAATATGTTTTGGGAAGCGAAGCAGTGGTTTTCCTGAATCATATACCACAAACCCATTTAATTCAGTAGGGTCTTGAAATCAGTCCAGATGTGGCTGTTCTGCTCCAGAAGAGAGCCCCAAGCGCAGCTCTTAGAGCCACCAAGGACACTTGCAGATGTGCCAGGGTTCAGGGCTACCCACGCCCCGAGCGTAGCAGGGGTGTACTGCGTCGGGGCTAGGAAATGCCCCGCGATGGCACTTCCCTCCAACTCTGACGGAAATATCGGATTGCTTCTGTTTTGCTTCCACACTGGCTCCCAGATTAGATATGGACAAAAAAAGTCCTAGACACCTCTATGCATCCTGTAATTAAACAAGAGTAATTTGGGATGGCTGCAGCTTTCTACACAACTTTATCTCAAGTACTTGTAAGACGGGAATTTAATAATTCTAGATAGTAAGAAGCAAAATAGCAAAGTTACAAAAATCTGACTTACTGATGGAAATGCCTTCCTCTGCATCTCCCCTGCACACTGAAACACTAATAAGGATGCCAGAAAGTATGATTTCTGGGTCACAAGATGCTTTGCACTGCCACGAGGACAATACCAGTTCTACAAAACAATACAACCATTAGCTACATTCTGTTGCTACGAACTGGACTGCTAGTGAAGATACGAGGGCACATGTCAGCTGGCTGAAGCACTCTATGAAAGGAGAGGATGAAATAATTCTCGTATTCACACACCCCTGCTTTCCTAGTTGGATTTTGTTAACGTTTTGCTGGATTTTATCACCAACAGCAGAGGGCAGCACCACAGCTTGGCTCAACCCGACACCAGCCTCTGGAAAAAGACCCCATAGGGAATTTTCTGTTTATCAGAAAGGTTATTTTAGGATACTTCTGCACTGGGCATAAGCCCAGCAGTTAGAGGCACTGTCTGCTTAGTAGGTATCTCCAGCTTCCCAAGTCACCCCCGCTATGGAAGGCCACGGAGCCTGGCACTGTCCCAGGCTGACCTATTCAGGGGAAAATTAATCCTGCTCCAGAAGGCCAATGCTAAAATAAACCCAGGCTTGCTGGAGAGCGGAGAGGCGGCGGGGAAAAGGAGCCTACGTATAATGCGTGCTTCTCATCCCCTGCTATAACCAGCCTCCTCCCACCCCCATCACTGCGGCTCAAAGCTGAGAACAACCTCCCTCCCCTGCTCAGCAGTGCCCAGTGGGAGAAAGTGCACGGCTTTAGGGTCGTTTTCCCAAAGGCTGTTTCGATGGGATCTCTTCGTCTCTGGAAGTGAGGGTGTTTTAGCAGTGGAGGGAAAATGGGAAGAGAAGAAAAGAAGAGTGCTCTGTTCAAGGTTTTTGGTTTTTTCAATCTTGTTTTGCAGACTTGAGGGGCAGAACTGGAGACAAAAGTGTATAATAATTAGCTGCTGGGTACCAGGGACACTGCTGTCTTATAACTTTCATTCTTTTAGTTCTTCCTGCCTGTGGATTACTACCAGTGAATGAGAAAGCCTGCAACTTCAAAAATGCCTCACAAAAATGAAGCTTGGCATTAATGGTAATGTAAGGGGTAATGGCAGAGGGGAGATTTCGATTAGATATTAGGATGAAATTCCTTACTCTGAGGGTGGTGAGAGCCTGGCCCAGGTTGCCCAGAGAAGCTGTGGCTGCCCCATCCCTGGAGGTGTCCAAGGCCAGGCTGGATGGGGCTTGGAGCAACCTGGTCTGGTGGGAGGTGTCCCTGCCCAGGGCAGGGGGCTGTAACTGGGTGATCTTTAAGGTCCCTTCCAACTCTAACCATTCTATGATTCTATGATTAATGCTGAGAATAATCAAAGAAAGGCGCTCACTAAGACATGCGCACCCTTGTTGCAGACATCACTGTCATCCGCACCTTCAAGTACTTTCTTCCCAGCCTCCACCCTTTAGCCCTCTCTCTGTTTTGGCTAGTTTCTGTTTCTACTGACTTTTTTTCCTTTTTTTCCCCTTCTGGATTTTGTTCACAAGGCAAGATGGAATAAACTCTGAAAGCTACAGACTGTCTCAACCGCTTTCCTCTCCCCTCAGAGGTAGGGTTATCATCTTCAACACTGGCCTCCCAGTTGCTGAGGTTTTGGCTGTTCTGCAGACCTTTCCTTCCTTCATGCGTCTACGCTGGACTTGAGGATTTTTTACTGAAGTGAATACATTTCCTTGCTTACACTTTAATGCTTTGGATAACTTCTGATGAAAAAAAACCGCTGTTCTTGGCAAATCCTGATTAGCTCTGCTCCGGGTAGTTTTAGAGGAAAATGGCTGATGAGGAAAAACTCACTGGCATAAGAAAGGATCCCAGTTGGGAAAAAAAAAATATGAAAGTTGCTACTAGTGTGCCTATAATTTAAAAGGCATCTAAGCCCTTATTTCACTGTGCAATTTCAACAGCCTCAGCTGACCAGTTAAATCAGAATACCGTATTTTCTGGAGCCCCACTCATTCCTCTCCAACATGACCTGAAATTAGGCTGTAGCTATTTTACACATCTATTCTTAACAACTACCTATCTATTGCTTCAGTGTGGGCATATCCTGTATACAGGGATAGGACAAGGACATGAGAATATATGGAAAACTGTTACATGCTCAGGCATATCTGATAAGGCTAATTTCTGTATTAGCAAAGCCCCTTAGCAAAGAGGCAGCTTATCTGGGAAAAACAGTAAGATTTTTGCTAGCATAATCAAAGCACCTCAAATGAAATAAGCCCTATCATAAAAAAGAATTCCTTCGCCAATACAGACTGTATCTCTATAATGGCTGGAGAGGTGCACATGCAGTTCTCAAAGCCAGGAGTGTGATTTTTTTCCCTACAGTCCTGATCAGTATAGCTACACTTTTAATAATGGATGGTATGGAGCTGGCCTTAATTTGCCATTTTCTCGCAAAATATAGAAAGCTTAATATTTCAATTTATTATAAAAACATGTCTGACATTATAATCAATGGTATTTGAATTATAATAACAATGTATTTGTGAACTATTTAACCAGCACATAGGGTGACAAGAAATTGATGATCCAGCCATGGGCAATATAATTTGTTCATTTCTCACTTACTTGAAAATAAACTTGAATTTCTATTAAAATTATTGTGGTAATAGCTGTTACAAGTGTGTGTAACAGGGACATTTAATTAACACTTAATGCCTTGAATTGTTTCTGTAATATAAAAATATGATTACCTTGTTTTGCTGTTGCAATGCAGGTTATCTGACTGAGCACAAAGCTGTGGCTCAGTTAAACATAGGGTGTTTTCAGAAATCATTTCAGTTTGTCCTGCAATATATGAAAATAAAATTACCGTCAGCAAGAAAATTCTGAACTGGGTCACAGAAGAAAGACTGGTCTAAAGTAAAATCACAGAATGAGAAACTCTACAAAATATGTGAAAACAACTTGAGCGGGAGCTACCAATATTGACATTGTTATTAAAAAGAAAAAACTTATAATATAATCGGATGTATTGTCAGAAATAGCAGATGGAAACAAAATAAATCACTTAAATTATTTCATTTAATTCAAATCTGTAAGCCTGAAACAACGGCCTTTTAAAAGATCCAAAAGAGTAAAATTACACACAGTAGCAACTTAGCAAATGTAACCCAGAAGCAAAGATTACAGACATAAAAAGATCAACTTAAATAATTTTCTGACACTCCAAAATCACTGCAACCCAAAGGATAATAAAAAATGAATTGAGTAGAGCAAAGACTGGGTACTTTCATTATCCCATTAAGAGTGATGTAAAAATAACGTTTATAAGAGTAAGTTTGAACAGAAGAGTAAAAAAAGCTGTGAGATTCCCTCATATACACTCATTTGCACCAATATTGTTTCACTGAGTCCAAAGGGTTTACACAAACGTAAGAAGAACCAATAGGTCCCTACAGGTCTAAGATGAGGCAGGCAATGGCACAATGTGCAAGAGTCACCAGGGCTGTGGAAAGCTGAACGTGAGAGCCATCGCTCAGGGAATTACAGGAATGATGAGAACAACGTTGCACCACGCAGAGAGAGCTACGTGACCTACTTTCAACCTACTTTCAATTCTTTCAACCCAAAAGATTTTCTGAAGAAGGGCACGCTGCAAACTTCCAGTCAGAGAACTCCGTTTTAGTACTTTATCTTTTAAATAGTTTTGCTTTACTAAGCTTTGAAAACAAATTAGACCTCTTTTCTAGCAACTCATGCAGGTTCATCTGAATTCTGCATTCACACTACCCATTTTTTCTTCAGTCTGGAAACAAACAAACATAAAAAACCCACTAGGTAAGCAGGAGAAAGAGGCAACGAACTCTTTTTCCTGATCGGGATGTAAAACGCAGTCGAAGCGCTACTGTTGTGTTACCCACTAGCAGCAAGAGAAACTTTTATGGTGTATCATGGAAAACACAGACGGCTTCAGCCCATAACTTAGCTTTCTCCGATCACATACCTGCTCAGGTTGCACCAGGGGAGGTTCAGACTGGGTATTAGGAAAAATTTTTACACTGAAAGGGTTATTAAGCATTGGAATGGGCTGCCCAGGGAAGTGGTTGAGGCACTGCTTTCTTCCAATACTGGCAGCCCTAGGTAAAGTCCTACAGAAATATCTATTAAACCAAAGAACTTCATTGCATGGGATGATGATGCACACCAGTAACTTCAAAAACTAACTGGAATTCTTAGGATAAAACCTTCATTAAAATGTAATTTAAAAACTCCCACACTAATTAAATGAGCTAAAAATGTAATTTCAAAAAGAAAAAACAATTTAAATGAGATAAACCAAAGATATTTTAGCATCTTTGCTAAAAGGGGGGGCAGGCAAAAGACCCTTTAAGGTTGGACCCCACCACCCCAGTCTCACTCCAAGCCCTCCATTCTCCTCCCACCCTCCCTCCCCATTAGCATCCCATTTCTGCTAGTCTCCCAGCTCTCAGTCACCACACACCAGTCAGCGGGGCATTGAGCTGACACCTGAGCGCACGTACTGAGAAGACCTCATCAGTCTGGACAAACTGGGAGCAACTGCCAGTGCCACCATCCCATGGGTCTGAAACCAGCAGCAGAACCCCGAGACGTTAAAGGGATATTTCATTTCCTGTGAAAAGAGGAGACACCAGACCTCATGAGTGAAGTATGAGGAAGAAAAAGGAAAGGTCAAGGGTACTACATTAAACAATATCCCCCTCAATCCACAGGCTAATTTTAGGGATCCCCTACGTTTCCTGCTTGCACCTGCTTTTGGTCCTCGCTCGGGGTAAAGGTCTCTTTCAGGGGAGCTCTCTTCCCCTTTCTTAGAAGCTGGGGAAAGGCTCCATCTGCTTGGGGTGGCCAAGGTGCAAAGGGTGCTCCTGGAAGTTAAAGCTGCCATCCGCTTCCCAGAGCTGAGGTTCATGAGAAGAGACTTCAACAGACCTAAGAGAGGCAGAGGGCAAGAGAGATGGGGGATCAGATTTACAGCCTCATTGACTCATACTAACAAACACGTCAGTCAGAAGAGATTTGCTGTCCTGAAGAGAATGTCTCTTCGTGGAAGGGCCAATCTTTTAGCACCTACACGAAGATGAATCCTATTTCCACTATTGATACCCTATTACCAAAGCAGACCCCATTATCTTCTGCGTTCCTCAGTATAACATCGTCCTAAGGGCACACCTGAATGCCTTTTTAAGGCAAACTCCTAGGTACATATCTACAACTTGCTGCACTGCCTTTGATGTAATTATTCCACACAACAGTCACCCAAGAGTGAATCATAAGCTCTTGCTTTCTTATGGCGGTCAGACTGAAAGAGCAGATGAGACACATGGAAACCAGCGATGGAGCCATGTAATCTTCATTTGAGACTCAAACTTTTCCCCAAGAAGCAGACACTGAATGAAGGCTGGGTTTCACTACAGCCTTTACTCTTCTTTCACCTCTGGTGCGAGCCAAGCAGCCTGAGCGTGCCTGGGCATGTGCTTCCTGGTGTCCCTTCCCCTCCCTCCTTCTGAGGGGACTGACTGTGACTCTTGTGAGGGTCTGACCTTGCAGGGTTGAACTGAGGGTACAACGCAGGAAGGCATGTTGCCTTCTCATCGGGAGAGCCAGGTCCCGGGGCGCGCCGGGGCATTTAAAGACCTCAACGCCTGCAAGTTCACAGAGTGTATCGAACATGAAGCAGGTGTCTTTGTCCTTGACTCAGGGAGGTCTAGCCCACTTCTGGTTAGCGATGCTCATGGACGTTGCACCACCGCACCGCCTCCCAGGGGGACTATACATCCCCGGTGACCTTTCTTGTAGGGCACGACATCCACACAAGGGCACCTGCCCAACATCCGTGTCCCCCTCATCCTTCACGGTGTGAATCCACACATATGAAGTCAAGGCTTAAAGCACTCTTGCTTCTTCGAGTTGTCTTGAATCAACAAGTCGATGGGCGGCGGGTCCCAGGCCCCTCTCTGGGCAAGCTCTCAGCCCTCAGCGCCAGCCTCTGGCCCACACGAAACAGTTAACGCTGCCTGAGGTACTCCTGCCAGCTTCCTCAGTCCCCTCCTGTGCCTCCCGGGAGCTATTAATACAGCAGGCACATGCTCTGACATAGCGTTCCCCGGCAGCGACCAGATAACTTTAATTTGCCCTTTAAACGTCCGGGGCCCAGTGGCCCTCGCCGTCCCTCCACAGGGGAAGATGGCGGCGCTGCCCCGCGCCCCCCGGCAGGGGCGGGCTCTAGGGGGGTCCCAGCCAATGCCCGTGCCCCGGGGGGACACCTCCTCCTATCGCGAGAGGCCGGGGGGTATAAGAGGGGCGGCGCGGGGCCGGGGGGCCATTTGGCCGGTGTTGCGCGGGGGCGGCCGGGTGGGGAGGTGCGGGGCTCGTTGGCTCTCTCCGGGCAGGGGGTGTCGGACCGGCTGCCAGCATGGGTGACCAAGCCATCAGCTTCCTCAAGGACTTTTTGGCCGGTGGGATCGCTGCCGCCATCTCCAAGACGGCTGTCGCCCCCATCGAGAGAGTGAAGTTGCTGCTGCAGGTGAGGAGGCGGCGAAGGCCCAGGGGAAGGCGGGGGGGGGTGGCGGCGGCGGCGGGGGGGAGCCCGGCGGGGCTGTGCCACAGGCTGCCGGCCTGACTAAATATGGGAAGGAGCTCGGCCGGCTCCGGTTACCCGGTCCCTTCGGCACCGCCTCAGGGGAGCGGGAGCCGGGCCAGGCCCCGTCGCTGCCCTTCAGCGGGCAGGGTCACCCTGATGGGGTTCCTTCTCCCTACCCTTCCACCCCTTTCTCCTTCTCCCCCCCCCACCACCACAGGTCCAGCATGCCAGCAAACAGATCACGGCCGATAAGCAGTACAAGGGCATCATCGACTGCATAGTCCGCATCCCCAAGGAGCAAGGCGTCCTCTCCTTCTGGAGAGGCAACCTGGCCAACGTCATCCGGTACTTCCCCACCCAGGCCCTCAACTTCGCCTTCAAGGACAAGTACAAGCAGATCTTCTTGGGGGGAGTGGACAGGCACAAGCAGTTCTGGCGTTACTTCGCGGGCAACCTGGCATCTGGGGGGGCTGCCGGAGCCACCTCCCTCTGCTTCGTCTACCCCCTGGATTTCGCCAGGACCCGGCTGGCGGCTGATGTGGGCAAAGGAGCCAGCGAGAGGGAGTTCACTGGGCTGGGCGACTGCATCGTCAAGATCTTCAAGTCCGATGGCTTGAAGGGCCTGTACCAAGGATTCAGCGTGTCTGTCCAGGGCATCATCATCTACAGAGCAGCCTATTTTGGGGTTTATGACACAGCCAAGGGTAAGAAGTGCATGGAGGAGTGACTGCGAGGGAAGGAGCCATCCAGGAAAGGCACTCTAGGGCACTTGGTGGTATGAGGACAAGCAGGGCTGGCTCAGCACCAGTTCAGGGTGCTAGAGTACACTCAGACGTTTCTGAAACGTGTTCCTGCCTCCTTCAACTTGCTGCTCTGAGTAGAAACCTTGGGTTTGCAGTGTGTTTTCAGACACTTTCCGTTTTTTTTCTGTCTTAAATCTTGTATGGAAGGGGTCGTATGGTGGCTTCTTAGTCATTGCAGCTCATGACACAAGACTGGGAGGGTTCTGCAGGACAGACCTTCTAGTCAGGGAAGGCGAAGAGGGCTTAGATCCCCAAATCCAACAGTAATATAAATGTGCTTCACTTATAGTACCCATCAATACTCAAATATGGATACAGGGAGAAGTTGCAGGCTTGATTGAGTGTTTCCTGGGGTTGGTGGTTGATCGTTCTTTCCACAGCCATCTTCTCCACAACCCTTTTCCTCTTCATACTGACTCCCCTCATTTGTTCTCCATGACAGGTATGTTGCCTGATCCAAAGAATGTGCACATCGTGGTGAGCTGGATGATTGCCCAGAGCGTCACGGCAGTAGCAGGGCTGGTTTCTTACCCTTTTGATACTGTGCGACGTAGGATGATGATGCAGTCTGGCCGAAAGGGAGGTAAGAATAAGTGCTCCTATGGTGTTGTGGCAGCAGAAGGTGTCTTTTCATTGAGATACAATGGGAAATACTGGGGGTTTTTTGGTCTTATGGAAAATAAATGACCTTATTGGAATCCTTAAGAAGAAAACCCTCTGGGAAACACATTGCTGGTTATTCCTGTCACGTTCACTTAAGAGGCCAAGAGTTGATTGATTTTGGTTTCCGTATAGAGAATTAAAATTGCTTTTGATGAATCAATTACTTAATTTTAAATTCTTGGCTATAATTTGCTTATTCCTGGTTGGTTTAAATACACGAAACAGACTTGCTTTATAACTTCAAGCTTTCTGACCTTTTGTCTGTTTCCACAGCTGATATTATGTACAAGGGCACAATTGATTGCTGGAGGAAGATAGCTAAAGATGAAGGAGCCAAAGCCTTCTTCAAAGGTGCCTGGTCGAATGTGTTGAGAGGCATGGGCGGAGCTTTTGTATTAGTACTTTATGATGAAATCAAGAAATACGTCTAAAAAGTAACATCACAATGTAGTTCAATTGTTCTCAATCAACTTTTTTAAAGAAAACCATGCTGTTGTGATGCAATGGACAACAAAATATTTCCTAGGGAAACAGAATAAAATTTATGAGTAACATATCTGGTTAAGATGAGGATGCATTAATTTAAAAATTGTCCACGACATCACAGTTACATTTTGTATAAAAATTTCTCCAACATTTGTATTGGAACCTGTGTATATATTATACTTCAAATTTGAGGTACTACATTTTGTCTGGAGACAAGACTTAGGTGGTCTTTGCCTTAGTTTAATATTGTGAAATCTTCATAGAACAAGATCTTCAGAACTACCTGTTGTACTAAGTGATGTCTCTAGCTACCCAACAATGTGATGACTTTTATAACATGAATTAAAATCATGTTTTCCTCTAAAGCTGTATTTTTTTAAGATTATATTAAGTGAAAAAGCATGTCTGGAAATTTAAACTATGCAAAAGCACCAGGCTGAGTTCCAAACTGCAGCCTCTTCACAGATGAATTATACAGTCATACAGTTGGAACCAGAATCTGATGTTTCAAACATACTCTGCAGAAGATGGAAATACAGTGTTTCAAAAATTCCCTGTATCTTCACAAAGCAAAAAGTTGTTTTCTCTGATGTTCAATTGAACTAAAACTGAAATAATGAAATAAATTAATATATTAATGAACTTCTTCCTGTTTGTTTTCAGTACATGGAACACATTACATGTCCTTTAAGGTGATGTGCTAATCAGCACCCTATTAGTGATTGTCTGGTAATGCTTATTAAGCCTCTTAAGTTTTTCAGCAGAGCTTTAGGTAGGTGGAGTGGTTATTGGTAATTCTACAACAGCAAAGCCAAGTGGATTCATAAACTACCCCTACAGTCTTAGCTGTTTTGATAATTCATTTATGTTACCCTTAACTTTGAAGTGTGTCTTCATTTGATAGTGGAGTCATTGCTGCTTATTTTCCTTCAAAAAATAATATAGAATACTTAATAACTGTACTTCCAACTACATCATTATTAACAATAGCTCAATTATAGAGCTGTTAATTACCAGTGAGATCAGAACATGCTCAATATAGAGTTGCTAAACTTTAGATGCTGCTTGCGAACTCACTGATGAATAGGTTCTCTAATTACACCACATAGGGAAAGTGAGTTGTGTTCAGTTAAGCTACATAGAAACAAATGTTTATTACGTATCCACCTGGATAAGACTAAGCAAGTAATGCTCAAATAAGCTTTTGTTTTAGCTGCATCTTTTACTATATACGTAGAGATAAGGTGGCCTTATATAGATTTTTGATAATTCTGTGATGCCAGTCATTTCTGGTGCCCCGGGGTGAAAAAAGACCCGTGGAACCAAATGTTGGAATTGCAGTAGCTGTACTTAAAAAGTTAAAAGGCTGAGTAGTTACTTACACAGCTGACAACTTCCACATTTAATAAAGCTGCAGAGTAGGTGGCCCCTGGGCTAGCAGAACTGGTGAGTGAGCTGTGTTGCTTCAAAGAGGGTTATCACTGCCCAAGGTGGGACGTTCTTGCAGGTACCATCACTGCTGTTCCCCAACACCTGGTCTCACCGCATTGCTCGTGTGAAAGCTGGAGCCATTCAATACACAAGAGTATCATCCCTTGCTCTCTGAAAATAGATTACTCTGGAGTATAACTGGAACAAGCCTCCCAAAAAGAATGTATTTGTGGAAAGCTGGAGCCATTCAATACACAAGAGTATCATCCCTTGCTCTCTGAAAATAGATTACTCTGGAGTATAACTGGAACAAGCCTCCCAAAAAGAATGTATTTGTGGATGCTGAATTGTTTAACATTCCATGTGACTATCACAGAACTATGCAGTTACACTCGGGGACTGGAAGCACATTTATCTTATTTTTATAATTGAGTATGAAGATGAGAACTCTGGATTAACCACTTTTGTGAGTAGCAGTAAAGGCTAAGAGAGTAAGCAGTAAGAGCTAAGAGATTCTCATTTTTTATCGGTTCCAAATTATGGTCTTTAGCTTCCACTTCCCTATATTTGAAGTTAATTTATTGTGAGGTGCAGGTAGTCCTGGCTCTCTCTCAATTGGCACAAGGGGCTGTGTTCTGTGTCTGCTACAGATTCAGACCAGCAGCTCCATTCTCCATGAAGCTACAAGCTACTACTGGGAAAAAATTGGTCCAAAGATGATAGTCTATTTTAAATTTACCTAAATTTAATTATTTTTTGGCCCATGAAGATAGTGTCTCTTTGAACCCGGCCTTATGGTTTTATCTCCCTTCTTTCATGGTTACTATCTCAAACACTTGCTTTTCTAGATACCTGGTCTGTTTTCTGCCCAGTAGTAAATAACCAAGGTTGCAACCTATTGAACCATAAGTTTGTAAAGAAAATACTTCTACTGTTTTTCAAAGTGCTTATTGCAATATTCTTGGTTACAAGCTTTACCTGCCTGCTCCTGCTCTCTCTCTTCCTTTTCCCCTTCCTCCACGTGTTCCTAATTGCTCCTTACGAGAAGCTGCTCACACACCACAATATTCACTTCACATTTCCTCGCTGACGAGGTTGCAGATAGCACCTGTGGGTTTTGGAGAAGATCTAAGTCAAAGATACCAGAGACAATGACAGATTGTAAGACACAGGGGTACCAAACCTTGGGGGGAAGTCTATGTGTGAATGAGCAGTAAGAGAATTAAGAGGAAGCAAAAGAAGTCAACCAATACAGGAAAATTCCACTGGGGGAATGAAATAATACATATGGAGAGCACTTACAGGTAAATGGTTCCTTTTTTCTTGAACACTGATGCACATGCACAGTGTGCAGATTCCAGACAACACTCTCCATAAAGATACTCGGGGTTGGAGTTTGAAGCCATCAATGAAATAACCATTCACCTGAGAGCAGCCCTGCACTGAGTCCATGGAACTCAGCGTAACGCTCACTGAAAGCCTAAAATCCAGCTAAAACCTAAAATCCAGCCATCAGCTTTGCAAAGCTGGAACATAGACGACTTTGCAGAGTCCTTCACTGCTCTTGGAACCTCAGTCAAATGAACCCTGGTTGTCACAGACAGTTGATCCTGCTATTGCACCTCTGCAGTAGCTGCTCACAGACGAAGGCGTGCATGAAACCCATTAGTCCCTCCTCTCTCACACTTAACGCTGGGAAACCTGCCCGGAATTGCCCAATAGTACGTCCTGCTAATATAGAAAGACAAAGCCTACTGACCGTGCAGCATATACTGTGCTGCCCAGCTCTGAAAGGACACTGCCTCATCTTTTGGATGAGAGAAAGTTAGGAACTCCAGGTGAGTCTGAAAGATAGTAGGTCTCTACAGAGTATAGCCCACTGCAGAGAGCAGGAGGGGGAGAATCTATGACAGCAGACTGAACCCTCCCTACCTCCAATCTCTGCTCTATGCTTGTCATGGAAGAAGCAGCCATCAGTTCTTTAAAAGCCATAGGGAAGAGCATAAGACATGGTGAGAAGAAGCACAGCAGAAGAAAAAAGCCCTGCTAAGTTGTTCAAACACCAGAACAACACTGTACCTGCAGGGATGCCATGGTTATGGTTATTGGATGATCTCAGCTGGAGATGGAGAGTGCTGCTTAGCCAATTATGATGCCAGGGAAAGAAGCATCATGCCCCAGGAGGCAATTCTCAGCCACCTGTGTTCCCCCTGTGAAGTCCCCCTCAGTTTGAACCAGAAAAATCCCATGTTTAGTCCCAAGAGCCCCTGTGTGGAGAGAACTGATACCTGTTATTTTTGTTCCAAGCTCTGACCTTATGTAATACAGTGGAGAGAAGTATGATTTTTGTACACAGAGCCCAGAATAAAAATCACGAGGAACGGTATTTTAGGACTCTATAGTGAATAACACAGGTGGTCCCGAAACCACAAGTGACAACTACAAGGATCAGTGTTGACAAATCTTGTCTCATGTTGGCCAGGAGGAGGCTTACCAAGAGACACTCAGCAGCTTTCTTGACCAAGGTATTAGAACTACACATCCTGAAGGCAAACCAGATCTGTATCACAAGAATTAGCAATCTCCACCAATACCTGGAACAGGATGACCTCAACGTAACTTCAGCCCTGGAAGATGGTTCCATGTGCAGCTCTGTATTTCCTCATTCACCAGGTGACAATGACATGGGCTCATGAGCAAACACCAATACCAGCGGGAAACACCACAGAAGTGCAGTCAGTGTACTGGGTTCATAAGATAGACCACTTTGGTACCTTTTCTTCTCCCTCACCATTTGGCTTGTTGATACATCACTGTTTATTCGTCATCACCTGCACACGATGGCCATAACTGCACAGCTACAAGGCTTGATGTAGGTCACTGCCCTCTTCTCCATCACGCTGATGTGCAGACTGTGCTCCAGGGAAAGCCACAAGCTCTCAATATGCCAGGTGACTCCATGAGCTGGCCAGGTTGGGAAGGCAGGGAGTTATTTCTGTCTATTGACTATGGAGAACAAAGAAAAGCACCGGGATAAAAACATTATTGCTGATCTGTTAGAACAAAGTCTCAGGCTTGTTACAGGCGTTTATCCTGGAAGCCATTAGATGACAATTGGGAAAATACAGTCCAATGTAAAGTCTACATACATCAGGGAAGACGTATCAATCCAGCCAGACATATGGTTTAGACAATGAGATGAACCCTCATTTGAGTGGCAGGATGACAGCAGAGATGCCTCAGGATCTTCAGGGAAGACCGCAAGCAATCTGACAGAAGACAGGCTCTGGCACAGGGGAAAGCCTGTACATTCCATACAAGGAACAGCCTTGTGTCATTATTCCAAAATACCTTGAGTCTTTTGGGTTCTCTGGGATCAAAACTGAGCTCTAACAGATTCAGTGATCCGCTTAGGAAAATGCACCTCACGTGTCACCTGTCCAAACAGGGGTGTGTCATCTGTCCCTGCTCTTCTCACATGGTCAATGATCTGAACTACAGCCTTCTTCAGGACCTTCAGCATCGTAGAAAAACACAACAGAACCCTGTCCTGGAAGAAACGAAGCCCACAATGAGGCAGAGACACTTCCAGAGCAAAAACATAGCATCACAGTTCATGTCTCACAGTAGTGAGGTCAATAATGCCACTGCTGTCACCCAAACCAGCAATCCTGTCACCTCTGCGGGGACACTGGGTCCTACCTGACACCGCTTGTCAAACATGCGGGCAGTTCACTAAGGAAGAAGCAAAGCAGCTTGCACTTCTCTCTCAAAGAGATCTTCTGGAGGGGAAAAAACAAGAGAGAGAACATAGTAGCAGCTTACAAAAAATAGAAAATACAAATCTATTAGAAACACAATTTTTTTCTGTAAAAAAATCTTGTTGAGAATTTCTAACTTAATGAAGACCTGTCAATATGGCTTATTTTAGAAAACCCACACCAAAGTCACTAACAGGTAAAGCTTATCAATGAATAAACTAATGCTTTGCATTTTCCTCCACTACATGTAATACAAAACATTTCTCCCAAGAATCCCCCTTGCACTTTAATACCAACTGTAAAATTCTGAAAGAAGCCACGGCAGTGACAAACAATTCATGTTAAATATTTTATTTCTTATGCTTTACAAAAATGACATACAAAATTGACATTCTTTCATAACAAAGTTAAATAAAATAAGATGAAGCAATTAAAATAATCCATTTTGTGAATTTCTTCACAGAAAAAAAAATATCATATGAACATTTGAAAGTATTTAAACTGTGACCCTGATATTCACATTCAAGGACAAAAAAATCTTTACATAGTGAATAATTTTAAGTAGCACAATAGTACAAATAATAAATACAGCAGCACTATGCAAAAAATTCCTTACAGTCCCTATCAATGAATAATAGCAGCAATAAAAATCTGTTTGCCACAATGCTGCTTAAAGTTAAAAAGTTCAAACATTGTCAAACAGCTAAATTTGATCTGCAGGTCACCAGGCGCAGAAGCTCTGCCGAACTATCACACAGGACCAAGTAAAGAGCTTGTTACAACGCAGAATACCCAAAAGCCTAAGCCCTCATGCAAGCATGAGCAAAGAATAATAAACTTTCCTTTTCATAGGGCTAAGATCCAGCATTACTGAATACAGCTTTTTTTGGTTTTTTTTCTTTTTTCATTATGCGTAATACAAAGAGATTGCCTTTATCTCTCCCGGGAAGAAGCTGGGGAAGCAAGCAGGGTTCCTGCAATATCCACGGATAGTGGCATCACAATTTATGCTCTTTATAAGACTGCAGTCCTACAAAAGAAGCTCACTGAAAGTTTGCCTTTACGTATAGAAATAAAGCACACCACTTACTATTTGTAATTACCAATTCCATTAAATTTTGCTCCCCCTGTAAATGGATGTTGCTCCTGAAGCTTATTGGACACTACTACAAATATTTGGTACGAACATGACATTAAAAAACAGGTTAAGAATAATGTAAGATTTCCTGTTTTCTGTCTTCTTTTATTATTACTTCAAATCCTGGTTAGCAGTTGCTCTCAAAATCAGATGTTCAAGTTTCCTGCAGCCCAAGTTTATATCTCCCCACTGAGAAGGGCTAGGATCTGCAAAAGCAGGGCCATAAAATATTCTCCTCGCTTAGTATTCTCTAGCTCAAAAAATAACTAAAACTTACTCGTGTTTAGAGTGAATCTGAAACTGTTGTTCACTTCAGTCTTTACTCTTTTTCAAATAGCATCAGATTCTTCTTTCCTACACAAACTTCCAAAACACTTTTAAATCTGGAAGAGATGCAGCCTTGAGTACAAAACAAGTGTTCAACACCTGGAGTGCAAGAGTAGTAGAAAAACATCTTCTGCAGGCTCAGTATTCCACCTACCCCCGCAGGAGCACACAATCTGCTTTTCACCCCTTCATGAAGCTGTAAAAAGAAGATTCTTTCAGTCATAAGAACATGACCCACCAAGTTCAGAAGGCTTACCTAAAGCCCGGATGAAAAACGAGGACAATCTAGGAATTAAGCATATGCTTACGAGTTTAATGCAATCTTTTTAAATAATATTATTTTAAAGATCTTCTTTACATCTTGTGCCTATAATGCAGCAATTCTGTCCTTCCATGTTACGTATATAAATTCCACTTATGATTTGAGAATAAAGTAACAATTAGCAATTTCTATTTACCTTGTCCATTCAAATACTTCCTTCTCTTTCATAAGTTCTTCCTGTCATGGTAAACACTGACTGAAGTGAAAGTGTTCCCTTGAAACCATTTTATAAGCAATTATACCATATGCAATGCATTTTAATCACTGAACGATGCAGGAAGAATTTTTTTGCACACAGAATTTACAAAAGCAGTAAAAAAAGAATTCTGAGGATCATCTCAGAACACGAGGCAAAGAACAGGCTTATAACCAAGCAGCACGAACGTTAGTGGGTTTAGGTCTCTGGAACACCCCGCCAGCTGAATCGGCCACGGATTTTTCACTCCTCTGGCTCCTTGTACTCGGTACACCTGATGCTCTCGAAGTACCTCCTGTTAATAACACACACACACGGACAAAAAGAAAAAAAAAGAGAATCCTTAGTACTGCAACATTCATTACCCCAGTTTCCAGTAAAAGACAATAAAAATCAAATCACAGTTAAGTTGAATACAAACCCGAAATGTTATGAGGGGTTTGTAAATGGCCAGGACAAAGAATTCAAGCTTATGCCCTAGCGCTGTGGTTCTTCAGCCCAACTCCCCCATCTATGGGGAGACACAACCCACTTTCAAATGTTACACACACAATTTCTAAGAGAAACAAGGCTAGATTTGCACTTCCTACATGGGAATTTAAAACTTCTTTAGGGTTTTTGTGTTGGATTTTTTTTTCCTCCTTCTCTTCTCCTCTCCTTTCAATAAAAGGTACTTGCAAAATAAGAAATGTTTCATTACAACTGTGATTTATTGACCTTCCTGGAGAGGTGGGCCCAGGTGAACCTCATGAGGTTCAACAAGAGCAAATGCAAGGTTCTGCACCTGGGCCAGAACAATCCTCACCACCAATACAAACTAGGGGGTGAGGTATTAGAAAGCAGCCCTGAGGAAAGGGACTTGGGGGTGCTGGTGGATGAGAAGCTGGACATGAGCAGGCAGTGTGCACTTGCAGCCCAGAAGGCCAATCACATCCTGGGCTGCATCAAAAGATGCGTTGCCAGCAGGTCCAGAGAGGTGATTCTGCCACTTTGCTCTGCTCTGGTGAGACCTCACCTGGAGTATTGTGTGCAGGTCTGGAGCCCTCAATATAAGAAGGACATGGACCTGATGGAGAGGGTCCAGAGGAGGGCCACAAGGATGATCAGGGGGATGGAGCACCTTTGCTATGAGGACAGGCTGAGGGAGCTGGGGTTGTTCAGCCTGAAGAAGAGGAGGCTCCGGGGAGACCTAATAGCAACCTTCCAGTACCTGAAAGGAGCCTACAGGAAGGCTGGGGAGAGCCTGTTTAGAAAGGCCTGTAGTGACAGGACGAGGGGCAACGGCTTCAAGCTGGAGGGGAACAGATTTAGGTTGGAGATTAGGAGAGGGTTCTTCACTGTGAGGGTGGTGGAGCACTGGAACAGGTTGCCCAGGGAGGTGGTTGAGGCCCCTTCCCTGGAGATATTCAAGGTGAGGCTCGATGAGGCCCTGGGCAACCTGGTCTAGTTGGGGGTGTCCCTGCTGACTGCGGGGAGGTCGGACTAGNTGAAAAGATGATTAACAAGATAATTTATTAGAAATTTAGGATGGAAAGTAAACAATTCATGCGGTCATCACACTTTTGGCAAGATTATTATTTTTTTTTAAATCACTTTAATGATTTCTGTGTGATAAGTGATCAATCTAAGGAAGCCAGAGAACAAAACTTATTTGTTATTCTTAGCAGTAAGTGCTTCACTATTCTGAATTACAAAAAAGATAAACGCGTGCAAAGAAATGCAAGAACCTGCAACTTCGAAGTACTTACTGGAAGGACTAAGCTGGCTGAAAGCAGATCTTCCTCTTCTTACAGATGGTGAAGAACTTAGATAACTCATCTGGCGCTGATAGTCCATCAATTGCTCAGAACGTCTCATTCCAGGTGTTGGTTTCACTGCTTCCAGTCTTTTCAGGAAAGCCTTAATACGGAAGAAAAATATCATCAAGAGAGAGAAAGGATGAGCAAGTTTTTAGCATTGCACAACAAGAACTCCTTCCCTGGTGACCAGCACAGGCTATTCTGCTCATATTAAATTGTTTTTTCAGTGTTAGAAGATGACACAAATAGTAAGTATCTCTTACATATCACTAATTCGATAATAAGTACATCTTCAGTACCCCCCAGTTCTCTGTATTTTATGGTAATTTGAAACAAGACATCTGTTTGGCAACAAAAAAAGGTAGTAGGAAGATGGGCTGCACTCTTCTAATCTTACCTTTGGTTACTCTTCTCTTTTCAATTTCTGGAGGGATGAGAAGTTTTTTTTTTTTCCAAACACACTTATTTTATATTGCCCTACATGATCCCCAGAGAGAATTCCTGACCTCAATTGTGTGAAAGTAATGACAAAGGGAAAGCACAAACATTTGACAATATTTGTTTGATCCATAATGTAGTTTTAAGAGATTCTAGTTGAAGTTACTGTTATAGACATCATTTCCTCTTGTTGAAATTAACCCTGGCAATTATGCAGCAAGCATTAAATTTGAACAGCTGCTTGCACAGTACTTGTAAGTACAGACAGTTTCCTATTCTGCATAACTACTTCTTCTTGAATCAGGATTAAGAAATTTCCATAATCTAAAAAAAAGAACCTGATGGCAGGACAAATTTGGAAATACCCAGCTACACACAACTTCCAAGTAACAGATTCACATTTTTACTATATTTCACCTCCAGCACTTGCCTAGATCTATACATTCCCTCCACTAACTGATTTCAATTCACTTGATGGCCTACAAACATTTGGCAGTGACAAAACCATTCCTGACCAGGGTTATGACATGCATCCTATCAACCAGAGACCATGCAAACTGCGATTACACAAGTCTGCAAAATACTAAAAATACTTCTGTTGATAAGGATGTATTGTCTAGATGCATACTTATATGGTAGAAGTCAAGAATCTGTCTGTATAGCCATTAAACTCTACTTTGGGGTCATTCTTCCCCAAATCTTCTTCTTGAAAGTCTGAGGGGTCTTCTTAGTCTGGAGAAGAGAAGACTGAGGGGGGGATCTGATCAATGCCTATAAATACTTAAAGGGTGGGTGTCAGGAAGATGGGGCCAGGCTTTTATCAGTGGTGTCCAATGACAGGAGAAGAGGAAATGGGCACAAACTTGAACATAAGAAGTTCCATCTAAACATGAGGAGGAACTTCTTTACTTTGAAGGTGGCAGAGCCCTGGAAGAGGCTGCCCAGGGAGGTGGTGGAGTCTCTGTCTCTGGAGACATTCAAAACCCACCTGGACATGTTCCTGTGCAGCCTGCTCTGGGTGGACCTGCTCTGGCAGGGGGTTGGACTGGATGATCTCCAGAGGTCCCTTCCAATCCCATAGCATTCTGTGATTCCCCACTCCCAATCAGGTACTGATTTTTTTAATAAAGAAAAATAATTAAAAAAAAATACATTACAGAAAGTGACTTAGGAAACAGTATAGTATTCACAGGATGTCAGTTGTCATTGTTTGGCTGTAACAGGAATTTACAAACTCTTGGTAGTTTGGGCACTGGAAACCCGTACAGAGTGTGCAAGGGAGAAAGGACAAGTGGTTTTGGCTCAGACACAATATGTCACAAGTGCTTGCATCAAGTGCCAGTCAGTTCATGGTCAAGTGGAAATACCTAAGTAAGCAAAAGTCAAAGGAAGGACTTCAGCTAGAAATAGCTCTTCACTAAAGCCAGTTGCAGAACATGAAACTGTAGACTTGTCTCTAAATGTTACATGCAACGTTTTACTCACAACTTCATCTGCATCTCCTAATAGAACTAAACACATTTAGACTTGCAGAGATCATTTATTTACCTTCACTATTAGAAATGGAAGCTCTCAATACGTCCAGTTCAACCAGAAATGGATCGGGTAAATTGCAGAAGTGACTTTCCTCTGGGTTTGTTTCAAGCCTGCACTCCAACTGTGCCAGCCTCACAGAATTTGCATACCTTAACACTGCAGTGATTTCAAGCTTGATTCTGCACACACAATATTTATATATGCCCACTTTATTCTAGTTTAAAATAAAATTCTGCACTTTTGCTTTTATGCCTGTATTTTGAAAGGTATAACAGCCCCGTTACTAAAGTGAAAAAAATAAGAGACCTCTCTCAGTACTAAAACACTATTTTTTGAACAGGTTTTTACTGGACGTGATACAGCCCTGAGCCTCGGAAAAAGCATTCTGTGGTGCAGAAGTGTTCCAAGAAAAGCTCTTCTAGAGAACAAGAGAAAAGCTCCTGTGGTTCCCATGCCCTCTGCTGCAAACTGTACCAAGGGCACCGTTCACTTACACGCTATTCACAGTTGTGAATTTTGCAGTTTGGAAAACAGCCGGCTGCGTGCAGAAATGAACTCATCACCACACCGACACGGCAGCCCTGACCTATAAATCTGTAACCCGGAACCAATCTCATTCTTATATTTTATTACCAACTCTACAATCTTGAGGTCCTCAGCCAAGGAAGTACCATTGTACAACAGTACAAGTACCTTGAATAAATGTTCTTTTTTCAATTATACATATAAATCTATTAATTCTTCCATTATGTCTCCCTTTTGAGAAATGGACTGATGAACGCTGCCACCTTCCTTGTTCTTTTGAAGTGCTAAATCTCTGGGAGCCTGAATCCTGAACCCCTAAAGCAAACAGAAATTTTGTCATTGATCTTAATGACCAGAGAATCAGATCACGTAACATAATCCAGGTGTTCAGCACCAAATATAAGTGCCCAATCAGATTTAAGGAATAAAAAAAAAAAAAAGAGCAATAGATACTAATGCCAGGAATGTCAGTCGTTGCTCTAAATTGCATTGTAGCTCCTCAGAGCTCTTCATTCAAGCTCAATCCATATATAATACCCTATCATTGATGACCTCCCAGCTTGGCAAAAGCCTCCCAAGGCTTTTATTTCCCCCATCATCTTTTACTTTATTATAATACTGAGTTCACAATAAAAGTATAAGGATAATATAAAAAAAAAAAATTCATCGAAGGTGTTCCTGCATGGTTGCCTTCTAGGGATAGGATAATCCTTTATAAATTTAGGCATCTGGATGTAGATTAGTATCTATAAAAACACTAAAATACATATTGTGATTGACAGAAGGAAATGTCAGGTTGCCAACAAATGGAGAACAAAGGAACCCAACACTGTATCAAAAGATTGCTGCTGTACAACGGGCCAAGACAAATGCTGGTAATTCAACTTTGGGCATATCAGGAGAGCACTACAGCCAATTCTAACGCTGTCAGGAAAAAAGTAAAATAAATCTGTACACACTTAGCTGCAGCTATGTTGAAAAAGAAAGAAAAAAAACCTCTGAAAATGCAGCACTCCTAAAGTGAGTTCAGAGAAAAGGCAGAAAACGTGACTTTTTCCTGTTTTACTTTGCTTTTTAAATGCATGAAGGCTTCAGATTCACCTCCTCTGAATCCTAACCAGCTGACTAGTGTGCCTTGACAGCTGTTCAAATTTATTTATATTATGCCTCCTCTAATGTCACTGATGTTAGTGACCACACTGTCCCTTTGCAGAGTCCCGGTGGGGGAGGGGGAAGCAGATAACAGTGCATTCAAGGACAGCTTTCTGTCCTTATCAATACACATATTCATCATTTTCTTCAATTGCCAGCTGCATAATGAGCTCTAAACTGACAAACTCTAAATGCGAAAAAGTCTTAAAATTCTTCAATCTACAGAAAAGTCTTTTAAACCAAACAGCTATTAAGTTTACATGTGACAGGCATCACCAAAAAGTGGGCTTAGAGTAGGAAAAAAAAAATCTCACAAAAATGAGCAGTGTACAAAATAACCAGCGCTTTCCTTGAACATGCCAAGTAGTCAGTCTTTATTATAATTACCATAGCAGTGTTCAGGAATCTTGAGTCAGGGTCAGGAATCAGCAGATCAAAAAAAAAAATAACCTGACCCCAAAGAGCGTATAGCCTAAATACTATGATCACAGAATTGCCCTGTATTTTTACCGCACTGCAAGATCTGTTAGCCAGGCACATCTGTGTGCCAGTCCCACATCCTGGCAGGTTGCCCTGATGAGAGGGCCATAGAAGCATCGGCTTCTTTTGGGTTTTCTTCTCTTTTTGCATTGCACTTTGTGATCTCAGAAACCACCAACATTTTGTCTTCAATCTTGGGATACAATGGTTTTGACCCCAGTAAGTGAAAATATCTTATAAACCCCCGAGTGCTTGAGTTCTAAGGAGCCCCCAACCCAACATGAATATTTCTGAGCTCCTAAGATGACCCAAAAGACTACATCCTCTTTCATAACTGCATTCTCTACAACTTTCTCTTCCAGACTGAGGCCAGTAAGGCTCAATAACCTTGGTATTCATCCTCCAACCACATAAATATGCAGCATCCAAGGCCTGAAGCTCCTTGGGGACACGACAAAGGGAAGGCAGAGACAAAGCAGTGCAGGACACATCAGAGGAGAGCACAAGGTGCCCAGGCACATCCCTGATGGACCAGTGCCCTCCCCTCCCTTTTTCTACTTAGGAGTTATGTCCCTGGTTGTGGCACGACAGGGATAGCAGGACAGCACAGGATTGAACACCGTGGCTCAAGAAAAGGTGTATTTTCCATACGTGGCAGCAGCCAGTTAGGGACATGGCCAGAGGAACTACCTCTCCCTTGCCCTTTTTTCCCCACCCAATGACCACAGCTCATCAGCACCATTAAATCAAGCGGAGACAAATGAATATACACTCATTTATAGCAGTAGTTTCTAAAGGAGGTTCAGGTTTTCCGGGAAGACAAAGGCAGCCCAGGCTGCAAGAGAAGGGAAACAGTTTGGATGAAGGATCTTTATGCTGGCAGAGGCCACAGTGACTACACCAAGTGGTGGGGGGAAGCATTAGTGACATCTGCAGCACAGACAACTCCGGGAACCAAGTGAAAAGGGAAAGACAGCCCTTGCAGAGAAACTCAGTAAGTGATTTATTTTATTTCTGTGGGAAGGTGACTATACTAGAACTGGGATCAGAGTTGGATCTGTTGGGGTTTAGGATACATTTTAGGGGAGCAAGAGGTGGGGGAAATAAACAACATGGAGTGTTACGTGCAGTGAGTCATAACAGCATGGGGGAGAAAGAACACACAGGGATGCATGGGAAGACCAAATATCCACAGAAAAGGAGAACACCCTCACCATCTAAGGCTTGAGAACTACTGTCCCAGACCTGCTGAGATCCTCCAGTGAACTGCCAGTGTGAACCCAAATCAAAAGGTCACTTGTTTCCTAGGAACTTGGCTGAACACAGCACCCCGGCTCACTGAGGTCATTTAACACCTAAATGCTAGTCAGAGTTAAAAATGATGAAAGAAACCCAACAAAAAAAACAACACAGAAATATGAATAACTTCTAAATTTAGATGAATTGACTGAAGAAGGGTGCAGTGTCTGCAAATCTGTATTTCGAGGTCCCCAAATACTTACCAGTATATACCAGTACAGATTTTTGCATCACACAATAAACCATTAGAAGTTTCAATGGTGGGTAGTGTCCAGCCTGTGAAGCTGAGGATCTTAATTATACTGGCAGAAATAATGATCAATATGCCAATACATTAAGAGACACATATATGCAGACATGGAAGAAAAAAAAACAAAACAGTAACACATCAGCCACTCATGTCCTTTTCCATGGGACAGGAGACAGGGTTGAGTATCTTCAAACACAAGGGTGGAATGTTTTCTGAATCAGCAGCATCCTCTATCGGCAAAAGACACACTCTAGACTTGCTGGCTCAAATAAGAAACCAAAAGCAGGTTCCACTTATGAAAGCACAGAGTCAAAAGCAGCAAGTACAAAATTCTGACACTAATTTTAACAGTGATCCATTTGATAATTGTGCTTTTTCCACAAATTGCTAATCACTACCTTGCAACTACTGTTCTTCCAAGCAATGCACCTTTTTATTCCATCATAGCTCTTTCTAGCAGAGTCTGTGGGAGCAAGATATATCCCCCATATTTCCTTGCACCCTTTCACAAAGCCAGAGAGCACCAAACTGCTTAGATTCCTCTCTAATTTCCTAATATTTGAATTACTTCCCCTGCATCACCTCTGATGCCAAATGCTTGCACCAGAAAGCAAGCTGTCCTTCTGATAACAGCAAGTATAGGCATTACTCCAAGAATGTTCCAGCAGAACAAGTGAGTGTTTTCCCCGACAAGGTGTTAACCTCAAGACAAGAAATTATAAAAGCTGCAATCCAACAGGGAAAACAAATAAATCTCTGCATTAAGAGTCTTTAACGCCCTGCACAGACTATTGTAGATTTCTGTTCTTGAATTATTTACAAAACACTGCATCCTTCTCCAGCAACTATTTCAGAAAGGTATACCAAGCAGTATATTCTGTATGCAGTACCTCAGGCCTTGTATAAAAAAAGAAAATATAAATTGTCTGAAGTAACAGAAGAAAGATTGATAAGGAAGTTCCATGGAATTCCAGCTCTTCAGCCTACAAAGGTGAAGAAAGCTGCTGACCAAAAGAAAACAAGTTCATAAAGCACATGCTTTTAGCTGTACAAAGCAAAAAACCCTCATCAAGAGGCAGGGTAGAGCACCTCTTTCATTTCCAGTCTGAGAAAAGCATGACATGCTTGTAATCCCAAAAGGTAGTGCTAGAAAAATCAATGTGTTACAAGTGTTATGCTCTAGGCGCACATACACTTCAAACAGAATAAAGTAAACAGAATTGCTCAAAAATGATAGCAATGTTAAACAAAACACGATAGCTGTATTGACGAATCACTCTTCTAAAAAGAAGACCAGAATACAGCATCCCGAGTTTGGAGAAAAGAATAAACTAAATGTTTTTACAGTCTAAAATAGCATTATGCCCTCACATAAATTCTAAGGAATGATTCTGATGTCAAACATGTTGTCATCAGCAACGTGAGTAGACAACTAAAGTAGAAGTGAATAAGTAAATGAAGGATATTATTTCTTGGACTATGAGCAACCACCATTAAGGTTCTAAAGGTACTAAATCAGCAAGGTGTGAAACGACTATGTGTGTTTATGCTGAATTTTTTACCTAAAAGTTGCAAAGGCAAGACATTCTTGGACAAAGAACATTGCAATACATCATAGGGAAAAGGTTTGTGGCTTTGAGTAAAGAGAAATGTATTGTAAAATACCTCATACGTTAATTAACAATAGATGATTACTGTAACATAGTACAGCACATTACTACTAGAGTGTGAGTGGCACAGCAGTTCCCCCCACAGCCCAAGAATACACTCTTATTATCAAGATTCACGTGGAAGAGCAAGTCCTGCTTTAAATAAACTAAAAACAACCACACACATACTACCCCCAACAGACCATGAAAGCCCTCCTAACCAACCTAAAAACACTGCAGCCTAAAAACCTTTCTCCCCCAGACAATGAGAACTATCACACATCTATAACAAGTGTTTATGCCAAATTCTTTCGGTTGTGAAGTATAATGTTCTTTGGTCAACTGTAGTCTAGTAGAGCTGGAAAGAAAGCTTCATAGTTTGAACAATCTAGATTTCTGAAAGCTGGAAGAATTAAAACCTAACAGATTTTCCTGAATAGGTCGATCAGACTTTCCTCATGTTGAATATCTATCTCTGTTTATCTAGATAAAAGGAAATTGCAACCTATACTTACACAGAAGAAAAAAAAAAGTAAATACATTACTTCCACTCTAAATTTTCCAAATATTTTAACTATATTTTATCTCCTTTTCAAACACACTAATGAGCAACTAGGAAATATGAAGATGTCGTTATACATATTATAGTTCAATCACTAAAAGTATCTTATTCAAACCAGTATTATTTTTCTTATTTGACAACTTTGCCAATATCCTTATGAGTCTGAATTCCTGTTTTCCACTGAAGTAAGTTATTGCGATGGCCTTTACATCCCAATACTGTGACAAGCAGAGTGCTACAAATATTCAAAGAAACAGATAGATATAAAATGAGTCAAAAAACCAAATTAACATTCACATTGTATCTTCTGCATTTCAAATATAATGGGTTTGATGCTACTGTATTGATTGCTTTATTTTTTGCAAGCCTGTTCTTGAGACTAGAAATGGTGATGCATGAAACAGGATGAATAGTCAGACTCCTACCCAAAGTTAGGTGTGTGTTAACAATAATGCTTGTTCCTCTTAAATTGAATGATACTGAAGCAGACCAAGCTCATATAAACTAAAATCTATTTTCATTTGAAAAAAGCATCATCCCCCCACCTAATACCATATGAACAATTATTTCAACAGCATAGTAAGGGAAATTCATTGCAGACCTACCACAGTCAAGCTCCAAGTTGTGCCTTATCAGTTTTCAGCAGCAGTTCTTCTGCCGACAAATAGCCCTTCTCAATTTACAGATTCAAATCCAGTTTCAGAACTTACCAGATTTTCTCTTTCGATCCTTTGCTGCTCCTTTTGCCTGTTGAGGGCAGTGTGGTACAATCTAGGAGGCGGTCCAGCTGACTTCTTCAATGTAGTTCTTCTTGGCTTGGCAGATTGTCTGGACAGTTCCTTTAGCAACCTTTGGTTTTCCCGATCAATCCGTCTTACTTCGTCATTCGAAAAAGAATAATTTTTCCTTGTTCCTTTAGATGGCTGATCAACGGTTAGATTTTGTTCTTTTTTTTCCAACTGTAGGAAAGCTTTGAAAGGCAAAAAGTAAAATACCAAGATTAAAAAAACAACACAAATACAAATCTTGCATTCTATTATTAGGATTTATTTACAAATCTGAAAAAAAAAAGGTACATTTTACCTCCCTCCCATATAAATTCCTGATTCTGCATTTCAGAATTTTTCAGGGATGCTCAGTTGTTTTCAGTACATTGATTTTTACATGTTTCACCACAAAAATCAAGTCTAACTTTAGCCTTAGTTAAAACCCATCTGCTTCCTTCTCACTAGGAATCCCCCTCCTCCCAGTTTATGACCAGGAATCCAGAGGAAATGAACAGATGCAGTGAACAACTGAGCAATAGCAAAGAAAAATGGTTGGTGTCTCTGATCCCTGCTTTGACTCCCTGATCTCCACCATTACCTGTATGTTTGCCCAACTTCTACATTAGTACAATATGCTCACACTTCCATCCTCAAGTATTTTTACTGCAGTTACTATGCTACCACCAATCAACACAGGCGATTTTATTTATATATATATATATTTATGCTAAAAGGGCTACTGTTATACAGCACTAAAACAACACTGAACATAACCATCATCACAGTGGTACCATTTGTAGCACCAAAGAAGTTTTCCAAGCAACAGAAAACACAGCTTCGGGAAGCCAGGACTAGAAATAACTTGCAGAATCAAAAATTAAACCATAAATTAGTATTTAGATGTTTGCAGAAGCAAAGAGATTTAAACTTTGCTCCAAAGATGTCTAAAATATCTGTCTTGGCTGAGAGGCAGAACAGAAATGGTGTTTCAGAGAGAAAACTGACACCGGGGAAGCATGACTCTGAGACAAAAAAAAGCATTTCCCAAAATGATTTTGTTGATCCTTTGCTCCTGAAGTGATCCTACATCACATTGGTGCAGGAATTGCAAAGGCAAAGATGAAAACTAAATGTAATGGTTGGAGAGGAAATGAGTGAGCATACGTAACTGCTGAAAATTTGCTGGGGCCTGGCAATTTAAAACAGCAAAACCCCAACAAATTAAACCAGGATATCAGGTTTCCAGACAAAAGAACAATGAATGCACACTTAAAAATACACAGCAAGACCGACTTGCACAATTGCAAGATAAGATAGTAACTGTAAAACTTCACTCCCAGCTAGAGTCAGCTATGTTTATTACAGTTCCACTGGAGCTTTGCTATTGACCTATTTCTAAGCTTTTGATTACTCCAGCTCTGCAGTGGATCTTCTGGCAACTTTTTTAAGCCTTTGCTGTCATGGTATTGCCCCATCACAACACTGCATTATTTATGGTACAGGAATGGTGGTACCAGGTTTGAATAAATGGGTTTTTGGAGCTATGACGCAGATGAGGAAGCCTTACTCGAGCCACGTTCCCCACGTTCTTCCAACATCATAGTGCCTCCAGAAGATACCCCTCACTCTTATCCCTAACAGCCCCACACAAGCAAAACAAGCATCCAAAGAAGAAGTTTTGATAAAAGCAGAAAGAAAAAAAAACAATCATCCATGCATGCAGTAGTATTTCCTCAGCAAACACTTCCCATCAGCAGGTTTTTTTTTTTGGTGAGGGATGTCTGAGGCAGCCTGTAATAGCTTAAAAACCACAAAGAATGATGAGTGTGTTCTTTCTTCAAAACAAAATGAAATCTTTCTTGCAGCAGCTCAACTGTGTTTATTCCAGAATTGATGCAAGCAACTATTGCTACAGTCTTTGAGAAATTTAGGAACAGTATCCAGAACTCAAAACTCAAACTGCTAATGAATTTAAAAATCGCTCTGGAAGTTAGTAAGCTTGGACCATTAGTATGCCAGCCAAAATAGGCAAAAACTGCTCCTTGGGCAGCTCTAATGTGAGGTAGTTCACATTAGTAAATATTGTTTTAATTTGCCAAGAAAAGATGCAAATCACCTCAAGACCAAGACCTAGTGCAGATCAAGCACCCCAACCAATAGGTTAATAAAGTATAAACATCTTAAAAAGCATCTTCACACTTTAGTAAGTTATTCTCAAGGAAAAACTAGTACAGCCACCCAACACCATTTGAGGAGACAAACCTGGGGTGAGACTCATCTGGATACACCTACAAGGGACAAAAAGAAATGCGCAGAAAATAACTAGAGCCACACAATTCACACCGTAACATCAACCTGCAAAGCACTTCTCAGTAAAAAAACCTAATTAAATATGTCCATATGGGAACATACAAAACCAGCATTGCAGAACACAGCTGGAAGAAGGTAATTTGAACAATCTGAACAAGATGCTTGTTCTGTATCAAATTACATAATTGGTAATTGTATTATTACGAAGCTATGAAAGATAATTTCATCTTTTGCCTTACATCCATAGCATCTCAGAGGTTAAACAAGGCTGCACATCATGTGCAAGAGTGGAAATCAGGTTGTGGCAAAGAACAGCTTATCAGCTGAAATCTTGACCTAGCTTTGTGGCACCAACGCTATTGGTGATGCAGTCTCTTACCAGAGACATTTAAGCTTCTGAATAACTGTCAGTGCAAAATTCCAAACAGCTCTTTTCTTCCTGAGAAAGGTGTGAACTAGTCAAATTCCATTTAAAGCAATGGCATTCTGAATGAGGACATTTTTAATTAGAAACACAGGTTTCATGTCTTCACTGGTACATGATGGTTTTAGTTCTCTAGAAGGTAGCTGGCTATACTTTGGCGGAGAGCATATGCTCTTATGATGCAGCTATTAACTATAACCAGCAGACACAGATTAAAAATGCTTTCTGAGAAATAAGCACCAAGGTAATTACCTATCTTTTGAGTATGTGAGCAATGCATGACAAAATTTTACTAACTTTACTCTCACCTTCCAGCTTCTTCAATCATGCTCCCCCAACACACAGACTTTTCTTTTTTCATTCATCTCTTCTTTCTTCCTCCTTTCTTTTGCCTCTCCTAAGTCTTCTTCCTTTCAACGTATTTTCCTTGTACAGTACTTCATCCTTATCACCTCACCATGAAGACAACCTTTCCCACTTGTGGCAGGCACAAAAGAAACTCCAGCCTACTTTCTTCAGTACGTTGCTAATTCTTAGCCTCATTATTACTTGTTATTTATACTTGCTTAGTGTAGAAACTGGCTTTACTATGGCCAACAGCTTTCTGACAACTCTTGAGGTGAAGGGCTTGCTAACAGTGATAACATCAACTTTATCACAACTCAAAAGAAACATATCAATAAAGTGAAAGAATCGTTAAGATCACCATGAAGGTTCTGCTGTGAATTTTTTCCGTGAAGCCTGAGCAGAAGACTGCCCCAAACCAGTAACTAATCTCTTGATACACTGTTGAATTACAGGAATTTTGCACCAAAAGTTCAGACCCAATGGAACATGTGCAGCAGCAAGTTTTCTTCAAGGGGATGGGGTGAAAAGATAAATCAAAAACTCTCTAGTTCCTCAACTGATCTTTTTATAGTTAGCCTTCTGTAGGACCTAAGGAAGAACCACATTTGAAATTTCACAAGTAGCTCTTTGCAGCAACAGTGCTGCAATACACCAAGGCACTGGATCAGACCACAACTCTAATTTTTTAAACTTACTAGCTTGAAGAACAACAAACCAACTACTCTTAACGTGTTAAGATCTATGTTAAGGAAGAATTTATGCTGCAAATACCACTTCAAAACAAACCATAACTGATTGAAGCATATCCACAGATTACCTTTTCTAAATCACAGCAAATGCTCCTTACGTACTGTGCAACAGAAGAGTTTAAAGTTTTGTAGAAAAAAAGACAAGCAACAGAATGAGATCCTCACTGAAAGAGGATCATTAGTACTACAGAGTAAGTGCTTGTTTCTAACAAAACAAGCAGAAGGCAGGAGACATCCATGAAATCACTGCTCCTTAAACAATGCTCAAATAAGCTGCAGTCTAACGAAGCAGTGAGAAGAGGTTCTGCATGTCTGCCTGTCCTACAAAACCAGGGACAATTCACCATTGATAAACAAAAAAGAATCAAGACCCCAAGGAAGAGGTAAATGCATTTATTCTAAATGCTATTAAATATTTCAGGTACAGTTGGTGTTATATAACTCAAATATTGGAGTTATTTCAACAATTTATTCAACAATGCACCCACACTCTTCAACCACAAAGAGTATTTGAATGGTTTATCTGACTATTTTTGCAGTGGCCAATGCCAACAGGAGGTGACACTACAGTTTAAGGTTGTGATTTAAGGTTCTAAAGAGTTTGTAAGCCTTGGAACAATTAAATATGATTTACCCATAGCTTCACACTCTATCAGTGGGTAATAAGAAATTTAACTAAATCCCTACTTGCTACTTCATTGTCATAAAACAATAATTGGGGGGAGAGTGATAAAGGAGCAGCACCATTTCCATAAAGACTCGCACAGTGTGTGGTTCTACTTCTCATTTACTGGTGAGCAGGAAAAGAAATTCTCTGCTATTCACAGGCTTTCTATGAAAGCTGGTTTCCATGGAGAGACACCTGACTTTCTTTTAAGCAATAAACAAGCTGTTTATTGCTTTCAATTTGTAAGCATTGAAATGACCTTGCAGAGTGAGAAAGCCAAACCTTATATAAAAAACAAATGATAATTAGCAAGTCAAATGCATTAGGACAGGACGATACAGTTGTCCTAATGCCATTAAGGCTGAAATTAAAATCATGCATGTTTCAGTGTATGTGTTGCAATCCCAGTAGAGGAAAATGCATTAAATTGCTTCAGTGCTTACACTTTCGAGTTTGCCTGGTGTTTTGTTTTATAGTGCTCCACTACCACATCTGTAACACAACTGAAAAACACAAAAGGATTAAATCACAGTTCTTCATTAATACCTAATGGTTTCAGTTTACAACTATTTCCCTGTAGTATCTCTAAACAAATATTTCCTAGATCACCCATTATTTCATGTCACAGAACTCTTTAGAAAGGATTTTGGAAAATTCATGATTTGATGATTTAAGAAAAGGAGAATGTGCTTTTCAAGTATAAATTTTCCCTATTTAAATACACTTAAATAGATCTGCTAGCTATTTCTTGATGTCACGAGAAAGATAACAGATACCTTAGAGGTGCAGATTTTTTTTCCTCCCAAAATTACAATTTCTTATAAATGTTGGTAAAACATGGATCTCTTTGCAATCTTAAAGATTTTCAATCTGTTTTCAAACTCTACATATAAGAATAAGCTGATAATTGCTCTTCTAACTCAACATGAGTTACTAGACCTGTGGAAGTGATAAAATATGTATACACATAAGCACACAATTAGTTCAAACTATGAACACACAAACTAAACAAAACTTAGTGGAAAAGCTATACATGTTTAGTTCAACAGCAGAGTTTGGGTGTTTCATATATAGAGTCTACTCTACATTTAGATATTGTTTAACAGTTATTCTACAAATACACTAGTTCAGTATGAATGATTACACAGATAATACATCCCTGAAAATTTCAGTTATGAAAAACTTATTCTATTTCCTGAGTGACAAATTATAGCAAAAAAAAAAGTTAAAGCAATTGCTACATGTTCAGTTGAAGCTGCTACTTAGCTCTCTACAATAGCTTTTATTCAGAAACACAAAGCTTTTACTTTCATAAAAATGTTATTTATATCACAGTGCTTTTCACCAAGTGAGCTCTGCTTATTTTACAATGGAAAAATTTAAGGCACAGAAGAGGCAAAAAGATTTATCAGAGAGCATATAGGTCAGCAAGAGCTTCAGAGATGGAATTCAGGTCTTCAGCCTATGGCCCATTGTCCTACTTACCCCACAACACCACCTCCTCAAGTTAATAATAGCTAATACCATGGATTTACAGACTAATTCTCACAAACACTTGTGTAAAATAAGCAGGTATCAACCCCATTCTACAGAGAAGAAAACATGGAGTGTTAAATTCTTTAGCATTCTATATACCTGTGCAACCCCATTAATACTGTCTTGATACCCAACACAAGTTCAGATAAAGAAATACACAACATTTTTAGTATATAACTCTGTATCCTGAGCTACAGAAACCAAGAGACTTGTCTAAAGACAGAGAGCAAGTCTGTAGCATAACGGGATGGAAATGGATGAGCACTTAGTTCACACTCATATGCTTAACCCATCTCTAACTGCACAACCTCAATTCCTTAAAATTACATGGGATTTTGGATCAAGACATAGCATCAAGCATCGGAAGAATTTCTACTTTTTTTTATTTCCAGCTTTCTAACATGAAAGCACTTCTAAAACCAATTTTTGACAATCTATTTATTTGCATTGGCATATTTGATTCTCTTTTTGTGTTCAGATTACTCAGGAGAACAGCAGAGGAGATAGCTCTGACATTTATTATTATAGGTTTTGAATGTTGCTCTGAGTTAGTTATTATTTTTAATTGTCTGAAAGATCTTTAAGGTTTATAGCCAAGTGGAAACAGCATTGACTCACAAAAGAATGGCATACAAAAATGTATATGACATCATGAAGCCACTGAAGAATTGCATTTGTCTGAAAAATTATAATCACACCTGTATTTTTTTCCATGCAGCTAGCAAAAAAAAAAAAAAAAATGAGGTAAAGAGTGAGGAGAAGTCTGTAAAATATAACCCTACTAACTTTGAGTAACTGAAACGGTGAGTATCTATGTTCTTGGCCACACTGATAAGATCTTTAAATTCCTAAGTAGTGTGGCTGGCTGACTCTGGAGTGCTACAATAGTTCTTATATACCATATTGACAACAGCTACAGGACACTGTAAATGAAATGACATAAGCTGCCTAAAGACTGACTTTAGGTCTGTAAAAATGAGAGGATTCAAACACCATATATTTAGCATTTATATACATTTTAAATAAGCATGCCACCCAAACAGCAAATGATTTTCATGAAGAGAAGTAAAATCCACTAGCAAGAAAAGCTAGGTCACGGCTACCAAAACTGTATTGCAGATAAACCCAAGAATTATTCTGCATGATGCAGGAATAATTAATAAGTAAGCACTAAGTGAAGTAACTTGAACAGCTAGGGTAATCTTCACTTTGCCCCCAGCTACTGTTATCAAGTAAACGTCTGACATTTGGACTAAAACTAGTTCAGTTATTTTCCACAGGGCTAAAGGAGGCTGCACAGCAAGTTGCAGCACCTGGTAACGCTCACTTTGGGAACAGCTTTCATAAAAAACCCAACTTTCAGATGTAGGAACCAAGCATTACCATTATCTTTATCAATGTTCAGAGTTCCGGTCACGAAAGAATATTTCTAAAATCAATGATAAAGCTGCACAGCAACACGTACCTAAAAAGCATTCGAAGCACAACATACAGCACAGAGACTATGAGATTTCCAACCAAAATCATGTTACTTGTGAGATTTCAAATTATTAAGAATAGCATAACTTAAAATTTGGCTTCTATCAAGAACACGCATAGCTTTAGGAGATGTAAGGGCATGATAGTTTTTCCTGTTATATGCCCTTGATACACATTTGTGCTCATATTGCCAACTATTCATTTTTATAAGCATTTAAAAAAAAACCTTATTTAGATAAAAAAATTATTTCAACTCCTTTTTAATTTAACTGTGACATTTTTTCTAAATGCTTCAAATGAATTCTATTTTAAGACATACAAACTACCTCGCTGCTTAATAACCAGACTCTTCTTCTAATCCGAAACTCCCTCTTTGAACACCATGCGCTTTTAACAGATTTCTTCCCTTTCTTTGTTCTCATTATTCTTTTTTAATACAAGAGGTTCTAGTTTTCCCAAATGTTCACATTACCAGTGCATAGAATTGTACAAAATTAATTACTGCATGCTCCCTAGAAACAACACAGTAACAGATCACACAAATTCTGTGAGTTTCTGGGGACCTAGGGAAATTAAACTCACATAACTGCTGTAAATGCTTAGCCCCAGCTCTATTACAAACATATTTGACAAAAATTTTGAACTAAATGCTTCATCAGTATAGATTACTGGAACAATCTTATACTTTAAAACCAAACCTGAGACATCCTGATAATAATATAAATACTCTCCCAAGCACTCAGGTCTGGGCTTACACCGTTCTTACTTGAAGCAATGTTCATGCCTATGCAGTTCTGATGAACATTTAACGCAGACAGAGGGGGAATGATTTGCACTTTTTTTTATTAATGAGTAAGGAAAAACCTGGAAGCAATAACTCAGAATAAGATTAGCTCCTCTTTTCCCAGACTAGTTAGCTTCCACCATTAATAATCCTACCTCATTTAAACTTCAAAATACCCAAAGTAATAAAGCTATGTTGTGCTTGCCAATTTAGAGAGGCACCTGGGAGTAATATGCATGTTAATCAGTAACATTAGCTGCCAACTATAGGAATTCTACTTCTCATTACTCAGTTTTTATTATTGCTATTTAGAATTGGTTTTCAGTTTTGGGAAAAAACTACCCCCCACTTCAAACGGAGACTCATCTCTGAGAATACTTACTCTGAGCTATAATACCCATTTGTTTTAGGGATGAGATGAATCCTTCCATAATCACCAGTTATTAAATAGCTTCTTGCTATCAGGGAACAAATAAAGATGCAGGACATCATAATTTCAATTGCCTAGCAACAACTCTTCTAACAACTTTGAGAAGCTGTTGGAGACTTTTCTAGTACAAAATAGTTGCTGGAGCACAAGGACTGTCAGAGATGAGACAGAGATGAAAGGCTCTACCTTTCTTGATGGATAACTCTGCTTTTCTTACCATCAGAAGAACTTCCATGCAAGAAAAATCCTCATTTCTACTTACAGGAAAGTTAAATGATGCATACAATTTATTTTAAAGCTTTACTCAGTAGAGGCTCAGTCTGGCAAAGTGCAAAGCAAAGCAAGATAACACACACAGTTTTAGCTGCGCCAGACCTACTGCAATCCAGCAAACATAGGTCAAAATGTACCAGATTTAGATTGTAAGAGGCTTTCCTCACTTGAGATCAGCAGATTTCTTCAGCCAAGCCTCTTTTATTCTATAGATTCCATTCCTGAGAAGTCCAGGAAATGAGAACAAGTGCAAAAGCACTGTGTAGACATTTAGATGCGCACATGAGATCATTCTGTGCATTCTCACCTCGTACAACAAAGGTTTGCAATGAATGCAGTAAAAGAGATACCAAGTTCTCTCTCTTAGACTTCATCATTAAGATTTACTAAATATCTTAATTCAGATTTAGTAAATCTATTGGCAAGAAGCAACCACTCAAGTTCTAGTAAAAATGAAATGTTATTTTCCTCTTTAAAATACCTTTAGTCAGCTTTGTGGTATTTTAGAAGGCAGACAATTATTTCAGAAGTAGAATTTCAAATAATTCCATTACATTATCGGAAAGGCACCAAAGTTGAAGTAGATGAATACTATTTAAAACTACATTATGCAATATAGTTTTGGACTGTCTTTCAACCCAGCATTTTATCAGAAAGGTTGATGTTTTAATTTAGATATTGTGTCCAGTAAACCTTGATTTCTCAAAATGCATGTGCAGTTTTCTTATTCAATTTGTTAATATATCAAATGTTATTTAGAAATTCACCCCATCTGTGTATCTTACTTCTAGGTATACGCGTACCAGCACGTGCTCATATACATTCTTCTTTCTACTCTAGAATCAGTACTATTTACATACATAAAAATTCAAAAAATTAGATCAACACAGCTTAATCACAAACCAGTTTTAAAAATACACGTATTCTCTTCTAGCAGAACTTAATTGTTTTCAACAGCATATACGTCATAATTTGTAAAAAGAAAAATGTAAGAGTCACCTTTCAAAAGCTGATTCAGGTCCATGGCATCGTGCAAGACTTTTCGACTATATCTGCGATCAAACTCGGAATCTAATGAAAAAAATACAGACATAAGATTGGGTTTCCCAACCCCATCGGTTTTACAAATTTCATGTCATACTTAAATTCTTCAAAATTACCATATAATTCTTGGTTCACATTTTCCTGTCTTTTTATTTTTAGTTTCTTATCGTTTGATGCTGCAAGTTCAAAAGACTGGATAGGACTGATGTCTGGAGTTGACAGAGGTGTTACGTCAGTCACAGTGTCTTCAGACTCCTCCAAGTAGTCACTGAGCTTTGGTTTTCCTTCTGCTAATTTCAGTGCCGACTTGAATTTTTGTTTTGGAGACAGAAGATCGTTCCTGCAAGCATTCCTCTTTGAGAAAGAACAAGATAAATCTGATAAATAGCTATCGGAATCTGTATCAGAACAATCTGTATCTGAGCTTGAGGATGAGGACGAGGAAGATGAGGAGGATGAAGAAGAGGAGGAGGAGCTAATATTAATATATTTTTTGCTAGCCTTTTTTATGTTGTTTGACTGCTTAGCTGATTTTGGTCTAACCTTCTGGGCTTTGCCATCGTCACTGCTATCTTCTTCATCTGTATAATAATCTTCTTCACGTTCTTTAACTATTTTGGGGATTCCAGAAGGAATGTTCTCCTGCGTTGCTCTACTTGCTGCAAATGTCACTCCAGATGTCCCTGCATTCTCTGCAACTAGAGAAACTGACAAAGATGAACCATCTCCAGGATTATCTGTGTTGTTTTCTAGGGGCTGATCCTTCTGCAAATCTTTCTGCTTTTCTTCACTTTCCTTCTCACAACATTTTGGATCCTTTGAATTAGAAACTAAATCAGGGTCATCAAGAGCTGCACTTGTATTTCCTTTCTCTATACATTCACCATTTTCTTCAGCTTTCTTTTTGTTTTCCTCAAAATCACTGTCAAAGAAAGCATGATCTACTTCACCATCTGATACATCTTCAAACTGGTCCATGGCGAAATACGAAGTGCCACCTGCAACCATCAGAAAAGGTTTCCAAAGATCAACATAAAACCAGCTCCAAATACAGTTTTAGTGTAGTAGTTGTGTTCTTTACTCTTTTGGCTCTAGTAATTTATAATTCTGCAATTAACTATGTTATGTTGCTAAAGTCAACTCCGTAGAGAGTCCCATAAAGAAATTTAGTGCCACCACGTTGTACACAGCTTACACGTTAGACCGAAAAGCTTTAAGCCAACAAAAATCATCATGATTTCAAAACCTTTATTCCTAAGGAAATTAGTCAAACATTAAGACTAAAGAGTCTTAACGTTACAAACAAGCAAGTGAAGTGTCTTATTTTATCCCTTTAGTTAGAGCCATTTTAAGCTAGAGCCACTAATGAGCCATCATTAGTTTGGATTTTATATTAAAAACCTTGTTTTTATGTAATGGTCATCATCTTGGCTGCAACAGCCATTCAAACTGCAGACTTTCAGCAGGTACAGCAGGAGCAATTTCAACTTACATCAAATGATCCATAGCTCTATATGTTAATGTTTTAGTTGGGATCAGGAATCTGCTTTTCTTGACAGCCCTCTAACTCACACTGCATAGCACAGTGAACAAATTTGATTTTTTTATGATGAAACTAAGCTTTAAAGTGTGCTCCAGGCACAAACCTAGTGCACTTAAACCAGCAGTCACCATTCAGTCCCTGGGACCAGATTACGGATAGCCCAAATACACATAGTGTGGATATCAGGTCCTCATCTACAAATCTGCTCCTATTGTGATGCTTCTCGCAGAAATATACGGTGTTAGATCCTATGCATGTGGCAGGGGGGATATGAAAGTTTTCAATCATTAGTAGGATATACACACAGTTAAAATAAAAACACCCAAACACCTCACAACCAACCAAAATTAGCCAGTATCAAAGACTACTGTTCCCATCTAGCCAGCAGTACTGTTCTCCTACTATTTACAACAGATTTTACACAAATTTTGTAAGCTGCAGTCAATAAACACATAATATTCCTTAGAGCCAAGGAAACCAACAAAGACAGTGGAAGTAACTATACAAGGCAGGAGAACCAGAATTTTACAAGATGGATGGTCTCCCTTAAACCACATATAGCTTGTTGCCATGGCAAACAAAGGTGAAAAAGGAATTCCTAAACTTGCTTTGAAACTGCAAGACTAATCCCAAGAAAGCTTCTAGGTAAAATTACTTCAAAATAGAGAATTATTAAAGGTCTATGTCACTTAGTTATCTTGCTGCTTCTCAAATAATACTCAGTTAAGAGGAATTTGAAATATGCACCCCAAATACAAAAAGCACAACATAAGCCTTAAAAGCAGAGGTGTGGAATCTCCTGTGGTTTTGAGAGTCACAAAGCCAAAGAACTGAAAAAAGACCAAATAGGGTTAGGCCTTGTATAAAGCTGAAAGTGCTATTAAACAATAGAAGCAGAGGTCAACTTTGGTACCATGAAGTTTTTAAAGCACTGAGCTCCTTCAAGAGCAACAGAACAAAGGCTAAAAGCACCTGGGAACTCTTAATTTTGAAATATTACATGGAATTTGGAAATTTTTCATGTGATCTCTGGCTTCAGGCAGCTTGCATAGTCTGCAATGCCCAACCTTAATGTGAATTCCTGGAAGTTTTCTTAGAGCAGTTTCCTAAAAGGATAATCAATTTTAATATATCAAAACATTCACAATAGAAAATAAAAAATCAGAAGAGTAACATGTTATTTACATTTAATTTTCTACCTTATGTAACCTACGCCAGAAGGAAACCAAGCAGAAATTTTTGGCACCACCTGTAGATTACACATCATGAATTATTTAGCAAGTACAACTCTGGCAAAATCAATTCTATGAAGAAAATTAATACAGGAAGTACAGTGTTAAAATTAAAACAAAATCTACAATGCAAGGTTTTTATTACTTAAGGTCTCACCAGTCTGTAGCTTCAGATAGATTCCGACTGAGTGGTAAGTAATGTGTATTTCACTTGTCTCAGATACATAGATTTGATTATACTGTATAGAACTGTTGTACATGTAAGAGCATAAGGGGATAAGGCAAAAGGCAGGTCTGCAGGTGAGCGCAGACCAACTAGTACAGCTTGAAATACAAAATTTTGTTTAGTGTAATACACACATCCAGATATTTTAGTTTATGTAACACTAGTCCTGCAAAGGAGACTGAACTAAAGAGTTATCTCACTGGCTGTATATAATACGTGCTCACGCCACAACTTCTTAGATGTCTCTTTTCTGAACACAATGTCTTAAGCGAGGATGGGATTTAAGTCAAAACTGTGGCAAAAGGTAGCGAAGAGGCTGTACATTCCTTTCCACCACTAGCTCCAGCCAAGGAGCACACATCTTCCTGCTCTGCGTGACTCAGGAATAGCTCACCTGCTAGTGGGTTGTTTTCCATGAAGACTGAGCCGTAACTGATTCATGGGCAGCAACCACTGTCCCAGCAGAAACACAGCTCAGCAGCCTGACTCTGCCCGAGGAGCTGCAGTTTTAACACCAGTCATTCCATTGCCAAATGCTCCTTCCACTTTTCTGGCACAGCCCCCTAACGATTTTAGCCTTCATCTTAATGGAAAACAGACATGCTGTGCTGGTCAATTTCTCTCACTGACACTCTTAATCATTAGCAAACTAAACATTAATTAATTCTGTAGTTTCCATTAAAAACAAACAAGAGGAAATGAAGAGATGGTACTCTTGGTTCCTATTGCCCTCACGCATCTGGAATGTCTTTAAGGGAGCTGGAATTTGCCAAGCAGCAGCAACTTTGCTGAGAAACCATGCCTAAATTAATAACTTGGCTGTGTGTGCACACACACACTCACATCCCTTTATACACAGGGCAGAGCATAATTCTATTTCTGTGAGAAGTACAGAGTTCTGCCATATCATCGTTAAAATACAGAATCAACAAGTGATATTCTGAAATTCCAAGAAAACTGTCATTAGGGAAATACTTACCATTAACTGCTAATTCTAATGACCATTGTATTTAATTACCAAAAAAAAAAAAAATGTTTTCTGTGGCTTTTTGCCATGAAACCCTCTAACACAAATATGTTCAACTCAAATGAGCAGGTTGGCCATTAATTATGTCACATCCTTTTTTTTTTTTTACTGTAGTATTTCTTTCTCCACAGTAATTCTCTACCTCTCTCCACTTATTTCTTGTAACTGTAACACCCACCCATTACCCCGGCCAAGCACCCATTCATCTTAGTCTCTTCCTCACTGCGGTTCCCTTTAGTTTATACCACTTCTTAATCCCTTCATCTGTGAACACCAAGCTTGACCCATTTAAGATCAGAAAGCAGCAGTGGAGCAGCCATGGAGAACCTCAGCCTGGCTGCCAGGGCAGGAGGGACCCACACTTTCTCATCAAAAGGTTGACACAGTGAGCATCTGAGTACCTACCGAGACCACATCCATGTCTCCCCAGGTGGCCACTGGAGGAGCAAAGACCACTCAGCTCTTGCACAGGCCAACCCCTTACCTGCTGCTGCACTGCCCAAAGGACAAGCAGCATTTTGACATCCTCCTCCACATTAAACAAAGATCAAGATCTTATTCACACTAAATGTTATCAAGTGGTTTTCCTCCACCAACTACAGCACCACCTGAAATATTTTTGTGGGTGAAACCTTATATTGCAGCCATGCCTAAAGGCCTGCTATTAGGCATCTCAAACAAGGGTAAAAAGTGACAGTACATAAGAAGTGATATAGCGAGGATACAGATTTAGGTGTGGGTTTGTGTTTGGACATATACTGCCTTTTGATAACATTTTCTGAACGTTAGAAACTAACACCTATGAAGTACATTAAGTACCCAGTGCAGATTCAAGCTATTTTAACCTCAGTTAAACTTTAAAGTTATCCAATCACTCACTTTCTTAAATGCAGGCCATCTGAAATATACACGTCAGAGAGTACTGAAATAGATCACAGAAAAAAAAGAAAAAACTCAACATTAAACTACAAGCTGTGATCATTTTTTTTTAAGCATTCTACTCTCATAATCAAGGAAGAGGATAGTTCATACAGAGAGGAAAGCTATTTTTTGTTTTTCTTTCCATCTAGCAACATATAAATTCCTAGCACACAGAATACTACACTCTGAATTTGTACACCATATATCCTCTGAAGGCCTTGAGTGCTTTCAGGACATGTTAAGATTCTGACTAATAAAAGTGGAAAACAAGCCCCTTAAGCACACTGTGGGCTGACTCAGCAATTTCTGATGTTACTGGATGCATACTGTGCATCACCACAAAGACCATCATACAGCATTGCTATAGCACACTCAACATGAGCCAACAATATGTTTCGGACAACAAAAAGGAACAGACTTCATCTTAGGATGTATTAACAAACATATATGTAAAGTATCAGAAGGAATAATAACATCGTATGCAGCTCCGATAAGGCGCCTTCTGGTTCAGGGTTATTGATTTGGCTTTGTAAGTATATTTGATATTGAATGAAGTAACCAAGGCAGTGACCTTCTCCCAGCCCACACAATTAGTGCTCCCACAGGTGGCACCTCTCCTTTCAGCTGGAAATTTCCACCTCTTCAGAACAGGGACCCACCCTCCTGACCTCAGAGAGCAGAAACAAGTCTTTGAGAACTAAAGGGTTGGAAGGTTAAAGTGTTTTTAATTAAAGATTTATACTGTCAATAACAGATGTAAAAACACTCCAAAATCCTCTATTTACCAATTATTGCCCCTCTGTCAGGGATCCTGCCCCCTTAAACCTGCTGACAGCCAACTCACCTCTTCGATGGTGAACTTGGGAGAGGGTAAAAATGCTAAGCCTATCATCTACCTAACATTTTCAAAAATAACAATCATTAAACAAGTTACCATGTAAAAACACACAAGTTCAAACCCCACCCTCCTCTTTCTCCCTCCCTTCCTCACTTTAGGCTTTAGGCGTAAATATAAAAGAATAAATTTGAAAGTTTCTAGAAGAGAGCAATAAATTAAAAGACAATTAGAAAAGTTCAACTTGTGACAGTCTGTTTAGTTTAAAGACGGGAAACACAGGGAAACATTAAGTCTTTAAACCTGTAAAACAGACTAACCCAAAACTTAGTTTGTTCTCAGATACAATCAACTGCAGTAAAGATCAAGCAGTGTAACTGCTTCCAGCCATGTGACAAACCACACATACCCAGCCCTAGCCACCTGCTCTTTAATTAAAGCTTTCTTTTTTTCTTTTTAAAAAAAGAAACACAACAAACAACAATGCATGCAAAGGAGGAAAGACACCTCTCAGGATGCTATTTCCTTTGAGGAAAACCCCCAATGAAGGAAACAACCAGCCTGTTTAGTAGCTATTCTAGTTCTCCAAGCTACTCTGCAAAACACCACAAAGCAGACAGGACGTGGAATTAGAATCATAGAAAAATTTAGGTTGGAAGGGATCCATTATCCAGTCACCTGCTTAAAGCAGGGTCAGCTTCATGGTTGGATCTACTTTTCCTCAGGGCCTTGTCCAACCAAGTTTGCAAGAACACCAAGGATGAACACTTCATGCCCTATGTGGGCATCAGCTACAGTGCTTAACAACACTCGCTGTGATATTTTTTTTTCTTTAATCAGAATTTCCCACATCATATCTTGCAACTATTAGCTTCTTTCCTTTCAGGGTACACCTTCAAGAAAAATCTGGCTCTGTCCAGTTACGTGTTGCCACTGATTAACCACCCAGACATAACTACATGGGGGTGAACCCCTTTGCTCAGATTACAACCTACATAAAAGTATTTACTGCTGACTCACGACAAACTTCTTGTTGTTGGCTCATGAGACAGCAGTACACTCGTGCCTGAACAGGCCATGGAACCAGCATTGGTCCCTCACAGCCCAGATATGAGAGCACCTAATTCAAGTTCAGATCAGAACTACCGTTGTTTCTAGTGCACCTGAAACCACTTGTCCAGCTGATTCTCAGCTGGCTCGTTTGTGCCTTTCACTGTCTTTTTCTCTCTCCTACCTAGAGAAAAAGGAAGGAGAGAAGACCTACTACTTCAAACCTATGGGGTCAATATACCCAGCCCTTGCTGCCCTTTTTCCTCTGGTGTTTTTTTTTTTTTTTTGGCTTGTTTGTTTTCTTCATTTGATTTTTGCCCTGGTTCTGCTGGACACAAAGGAAAAGATTTTTCCCTGCACGCTCTAAGACACAGTTTAGTAACTCCCAAACCTATGACAGGCTAGCCCTCAGAACAGCAGTTCCCCCTCCAACCAGAAGTAGGCCCACGGGAAACACTCCAAAGTACTTTGGAGTACTTTTAAAAGGATTCCAGCAGAAAGCCCTGAGTCTCCTGGCTATTTCAGGCAAGGATTCAGTTCAGCAAATGGGCAATAGAAAGTCCTGGAACAGAGTCAATTGCCATCATCTGTTAGAGCAAATGAAAGCACATGATCACCAGAGAGCCCTAGATGACTGCAGGGCAAAGGCTTTCAAGTTAATGTACAAGGGAGGGGGGAAAAAAAAAAGAAAAGAAAAAGGTAGCTTATTTTTGGCTCAAGAGGAACTATTCCCCTACTATGAAAAGCGGCAATACATTATGCTGAGAGGAGTGGACCTGTAGCTCCAGGACTTCACTCATACCCACGCGTTAAATGTTCAAAGGTGACCTCAGAGATTACTGATGTTAAATGGTGGTAGTGATGACACCCATCGCGCCTGTGTAAACAGGCCACAGCTACTCACTTCTACTTGCTGCTGAGAATCCTAAGAAAATGACCAGCAAACCCTCCAACGAGCCATAATAGAGTTCAAGAGCATTGAAACTTTCATCCAAGAAATGACTACCTGTGCAGATGCCACTTATCCTTGGGATACCCTGGATTAGACTCTGTGCCCATCCTTTAGGAGATGGCAGGACCACAAAGGAAGCAACTCTACCATTTCCCAAACTACCGGTGGAGTTCAGCAGCAGATACATCACAGCATACCCCAGAACACCAGGCCATCCTTACCAAGTGGCGCAACACACGAACTGTCTCCAACAACAGAAACACTCTCTGAACTAGAAGTTTGTTCGTGCTTCTAATGTTACGGACCTCGCATCCTTAGTGACCCGACTGCACAAACAGGCATGTCATCAGCATTTCCCTCATCACTTCACGTAGATGTGCTTCCACACGGGTCAATAGATGACACCTATTATCAGAGTCTGGAAAATACACATACAGTGTCACAGGGACAGCGATCACATTCTCCTCAGCCACTGACAATAAGATGCAATGCTTTTGGTTTTCAGTGAATATATTTCTACCTAAGAGGAAAAAAAAACACTGTGTGGTTCAGATGAGCAGGGTGAAGTACAGAAATTCAGTCACCAAATCAGTATTCAAAGAACAGCTTAAACAAATATCACTTAGGAACAGTCCAAGTATATTTATGTTTCCTCAGAATCTGTGGTGGGAGCAAGTGAGGTAAAGGCCTCTTGAGATCCTCTCTTGCATTATATTTTTATGACTTGTTCATGTCTTCAGATGAGAAATATCAGTATGGAAAATCAGACAAAATGCTGAAAGATAAGGCTGTCTTTGAAATTTAATGTAATACAGGTTTCCTGGAGTTAAAGTGTTTATTATGTTATTAAAATGAAACACTTCAAGAATGACAAATACCCATCATTGAATTGCGACTTAAACATCAGTTGAGATTGTTGGATGGGGAAACCTTAGCCAAGGAACATATGGTATGTTTTAGACCATTCCATCACCTGTCTTGGTTCAGCATAAAACCAGGAAACAAAGAATGAAAAAAAAACTTTAAAAAGCAGTTCTGGTGGAAGGACTAAGGTACATCCATCAATAATAGCGGTCTGTCTATCTCCCATGAATTTAAGGGGACACCTTGAGGCTCACTTTGAGGCTCTTCTCTCTAAGCTCCAGGTATGTAAGATACCTGATATTATATCACCCGACTCCTGACTGAGCAGACTTTAAAAAGCTCATAGTAGGTCCTGTCACCTCTGCCACAGAAGACTATATGCCACCTATTCCACAAATTCTGAAGTACTCCTTAGAGAGCATATGTGCTGCTGGGTCAAGTCTCTGAAGAAATTGGCCAATTGCACTTTCAAAGCCTCAACAGGCTCTCCAGTCCCAATGGTCCTTCGGAGCTCATGTAAGGCTTATGCAGAAACACGGGACCCTCTGAATGCCCTTTTAAACACAGGCAAGCACAAAACCAAAACAAAAATCCCAGTAGGTCATAAAAGCTTAGAAGTCCCAAGAAAAGGAAGAGAATGTCCCCATATCACTTGTTCTCTTTTGTCTCTGGTCTCCATTCTATACCATTACAAGGATTATCAAGGCTGAGAAACACAAAGGAAAGTGTCTGCATTACAAGAAAAAAAAAAAAAAACACCCAAAAAACACACACAAAACCAGAAACCAAACAAAAAAAGAACAAACAAAACAACACACCCCAAACAAACAGGAAACAGTGGTGGAAGAGCTTGAAGTATTACAAAAGCCAAGACCAAATTTTTGGAGACAATATTTTAAAATGACAATTATTTTACAAGCTCATTCTTGAGCTAATATCAAGTGACTAACTTTCTAGTAATTATGACTTCATTTTAGTCTTCAAATAGCTCCTCTGAAGAAGTAACTTTTTGTGGAACTTTGTTCTCTCCAGATTGACAATTCCAGTGACCACTTTCTATCCCAGAAAGAGAGAGATTAACTATTTTTTTCATAGAAGCAAAAATCTGCACAATGTACTCAATGGTCTATATTGAGCACCTCATAACAAACAAAAGTAGGGATGCAAAAGAAATTTAGCACTGCTATTTCTGTTATATTAATTCCATCCCACAGTCTTCCTGCTGTTCCTCTGAACGTTGCACAGAAATTTTAACCACACAATTTTTAAATATCTAAATGTCCAAATGCAAATACTAGATGCTTTTTATATATGTTTTACAGTAAGAATGAACAAGTGTAAACATTTGCATACTATGATAAAAACAGTTTCTGGAAAAACTGTGATTAACAGAACTGTAAGGGAAAAACTTTAGCCAGGCATAGAAATTAACGTGACCTTAAACTAGGCTGCGCCCAAAGCCATGCTAAACTGTATTTTAAGATGCTAATTTCCCTAATATGATGTGAAAACTCTAGAAAAAACAGAGCTTCACGAGCACGACACACGTTGCTGTTTGTTGTATCGACTCCCTGAGATACTCTGGAACATACTCAGTGCTCTGCTGTGCTGCAAGGGCTGCGCAACCGACAGCCGAGAAGGGCCCAGGATTCACAGTTACCTCTTTTGCCGTTTCCACCCAAATCCACGGGGCCCAGGAGACGCGGTGGTTGGTTATTTCTCCAAACGGCAGCCCCACTCTGGGAACCTTTAGGGCAGGGCAAGGGGGAGTTACGGCACCCTCGTCCTGAGGAAACCACGGAGGATGCGGCTGTTGGCGACGACTGAACACGCTCGAGGCAAACTGCCTACAACAATCATTTCAGTGGACTTAATCCCCGCTAATTACACGCAACCAAAACACTTCACTCTATATTCCAGCATCGCTTCCAACGTGTCCCTCCTACTCCGGTAACTGGAAGGATGGCCCGCACGACACCGTAACTGGCCCCCAACGCCAAGGAACATGGTGCCAAGGTGGGGGGGGGGGGAACAGGGCACGATGCCTCAGAAACCACCCCCCCCCAAACATCTTTTCCAGCCTCTGTGAGGAAGGGGAAGGCAGGCAGGGCGCTGAAGTGGGGCATAAAACGACGTGTTTTGGGCTGCGTGACTAAACTCCGGCGGCTCAACGCCAAGCGAAGCCCTCCAAATAACAGCGTGTGGCACTCGCCGGGGAGACACCTACGTACGTGTCACTCAGGGAGTAGAAAGAAGCAAATTTAAAAAAAAAAAAAAAACAAAACAGCAAAAATATAGAGTATTTAGTGATTAAAAAACAAAATACGTCTCCCACCTTGTCTGATCTGGCAAAAATTACCACAGGCAGAGGAGGAGGAGGAGGAAAATGCCGGCCGCCCCCCTCCCGCCGCCCCCAACCGCCACGCACCCGCTCTCTGTGGGGAGGAGGCAGCGGAGGCCCCGCCGCCGGGCCGGGCCGGCAGCCCCCCGGGAAACCCGCAGCCGCCGTGTCCCCCCCCCCCCCCCCCAGCCCCGCTTCCCCGAACCGGCCCCCCCCACTCGCCCCGGCTTTGTTGTGGTAACCGCGCAGGCGGCCGCGGTGGATACTCACGGGCACGGAAGGGGAGAGAGAAAGAGAGATAGAGGGGAAGGAGGAACCGCGCAGCGATGCGGCCGCCCTCTGGATGCCCGGCTCCTAAGCAGCCCGGGCCGGCCCCCTCGCGTCGTCGGGCGGGGAAAGGCGGAGCCTGAGGGGGGCGGGAAGGCAGCCGGGGGCCGGGGACCTCCCCCGGCTGCCTTCCCGCCCCCCTCAGGCTCCAATTCTCACCTTCCCTCCCGCCTCTCTCGGTTCCGCAGGAAGCGGGGAGAAAGCTGGGACTCCCGCAGAGGCGATGGCGCCCCATGCTGAGGCGATAGTGCCCCACCCAAGGTGAGGTGATGTGGCCTCCAGGCTGAAGTGATGGGGCTCCAGGTGGAGGTGATGGTGCCTCAGGTGGACGTGGTGGTGCTCCAGGTGGAGGCGATGGCGCCCCATGCTGAGGTGATAGTGCCCCAAATTGAAGTGACGGTCCCTAGATTGAGGTGATAGGGCTCCAGGCTGAGGTGATAGTGCCCCAAACTGAGGTG